>JZKD02S2241213.1:3279-20085 GCA_000966675.3 Picea glauca
CCTTTAGATTCATCGTGATCTTGTGCTACTGCAAATCTTGTGAGTACAATATCTGGGACCCGGTTTCGATTCACCTATTCTTCTTGTTTTTCATTTCTTCTCCAAACCTTCTTGTATCTAACATCTTCCTTTTTACCTATAGATTTGCCTTGATCTTATATTACTGCAAATCCTAAGAGTATGAATTATGGACATTCTTTATTAATGTATTCATCCTTTACCTATTCTTGTTTTATTTTCCAAATATTCTTATATTTGATATAAATGTTCTCTTTCATATAAGTATCCATCATGATTCTACAGTCATGAGCTATGTGTCTATAGTTATGGAATTTGTAACATTCAATATTGTATGGAGTCACATACACATTTCTTCCATAAGCTCCGCAATCTACAACTTAAGTGAAAAAATTACTATAAAATAAATTTTGATACTTGAGAGTGAATGATATTCTTTGTGATTTTGTCCTTTTGAATTCATGCCTTGGCTGATCGTGATCTTATCTTATATTGTTTCCTTCATAATGATTGGAGCTTCTTTGATACCTGGAAGTGAAAGGTATTCTTTGATATCCATCTCTTCTGTAATCTTCTTCTTCAGTCTTCTTTATTTCCAGAATCTTCTCTTTTGAGGGCTCTTCTTGATTTATGGGGTGTCTGATGATTTTTGCGTAACTCTTAGCCTTCTCTTCATTATTTCCTTCTAGTAACCTATACCATTTATCTTCAACTTTATTTACTGGTGATGTGCAACTTCCTTTATCTTCAATGTTATTGTTGAGCTTGAAAAATTTAACTCTTAATGTGACAACTTCTTCTACAAGCTTCTCACAATCATTTTCTTTCTTCATCATATGTATCTTCATAACTTCTTCTGTTCTCTTTTCTTCTTCAAGTTGGGTCTTAAAGGAGATGATTTCTTCTTCAAGTCTTCTTTCTTGTTGACTAAATTCTACTTCAAGCTTGTTTAAATCCTCATATCATTCCTTAATATGACTTGTGAAAATGTATTCTCTCTTCTCTGCTTCCTTTCTTTGCTATACTATTTGGGCTTCCAAACACTATTTATCATTCAACTGATCTCTGAGATTTTCTTCAATCACGTTGGCTTCATATAGCTATGTTTTTAGATTCATGACAAACCTCCTAACTCCTCCAAAACTTTCCTTTATCTCGATCAATTATTCCTTGAGGGACTTGTTTCCCCTTCTTTCTTTATTTAGCTCACATAAAGCATTGATTAGTGCAGTCTCAAAGTCCATTATGTCTTCTTCACAATCTTCTTCTTCTTAATCTATCTAACATGATGAGCATCTTTCTACTTGTTCTTATTCAACATCTTATTTATTTTTATTGGCATGTGCTGGATATGCAATAGAATGGAATTCCTTAAGTATAGATTATGTATCTTATCCCAAATTTCTTTGGCTAATGAACATTTTTCAACTTTGTCTTTTACCAGGTCTAAAAATCCTTCCAAGATGAAATCCATTGTTATTTTTTTATTTCTCTTCAATTCCTTCTTGGCTGAGTCTTTGGTTTCTTTGAATTTATGTATCATGTAACAACCGATTGCCAAATATCATATCCTTGTGCCTACAAAAATGTTTTCATTCTCGTGATCCACATCTCATAGATCAGATCAATTTGACCATCAAACACCGGTACTCCAATATTAGCATACTCTGATCTTCCTTCCAATGATTATACTATTTTATTGAAGGACCTGCTCTGATACAAATTTTGGGAATACTGGGAGGGGAGGTGAATAAATATGAGCACTTTTTACCACTATCAGATACAATATATAAAATTCAACTTTATCAAGAATATTCAATAGTTTATCACTTATGAATTCAATATATTATTGCATCATAAAAAATATCATTCACCAATGCATAATAAACAACCACAGATATATAATACACCATAATTTATGTGGAAACCCAAATGGGAGAAAACCACAGGATGTTTTCTTATATATATGAATATTACATTCATAGGAAGCACCAAATGGAAGTAGGAACCAACCCCATGATTTACATGCACCAACCTGAAGGAAGCTACAACTCCCTAAATTCTCTAGCAACAACTGGAAGGAGGCTCGAAACCCCTAGTTTATAGGCTCCAACCTAAAGTAAGCTCCAACTCCATGTATTTTCCAGCTCTAATTGGAAGGAGGCTATGACCCCTTGATTTATAGGATCCAACTTGAAGGAAGATACAACTCCCTGAATTCTCTCATACCAACCAGAAGGAGGATACAATCCCCTTTCCTTTCCCCATCCCATTTCCATGAAATATAAGTGTAGACTCAAAATGTCACTACGATTGATCAACATGTAACTGCCATTATCACCAAAATGTCACTATCACATCAATCTGTCATTGTCATTGTCACATCAGCCAATCACTGTCACTTTGTCACATCAACATGTACCTGATGATCAACCAATCATCCAACCTGTCACAGTCTCTGCCACTCTCTCTATCACTGATATACCACCATCAACAAACTATAACCAGATCGATTCACATGGATATGAAAACCATGACCAAACCATGTACCAGAACCTGTACCATACCATGTACATCAAACATGTACCATGCCATGCATCAACCATGCATAAAACTTGTACCATACCATGTACCAAATGTGTACCATATCATGTACCAAAACTTGTACCATGTACCAAAATTACCAAGAAGTGCCTCTAGAAATGTACCATATCATCATCAACTCATGAACCATAGCATCACCAATATGTGTCTCAATATCACCAATCATGTATCATAATATATGCCAAGTGTAGGTACAATAACATCAATTATCAACCATATACCTCAATCGTATACCTAAAACATGTACCATGTACCAAGCATCAACTATGCACCAAATGACGTGCCTCAAACAAGCACCAAAGAATGCACCTCATACATATGCCACCATATACAAAGTGTATACCTCAACCATTTACCAACATCACAAATATGTTCCTATAACAACCATATGAAACCAAATACAAATGTACCATAACATCACTCAATCATGTAGCCAATATGTACCTCAAACAATATGCATCAAGCATGTGCCAACATCCATAAGCCATGTACGAATAGATACCTTCATACATGTGCCATATCACTCATGATATTATTCAATCATATACCATACAAAAAACCATATGTCAAGTATCCAATATGTGTCTCAAGGCATATACCAAAACTCACAAATATACCAAAGACATGCCTCAAGCATTCATCATACCATCACCAACATGTAACCCTTAAAACATGCATATAGGCATGCCTTTAAACATGTAGCTAACCTTATGCATTGTGTTATAGACCTGTAACTCTTCCTTATCCTTAACAACTTGATACTAGAATCCTCCTACATATTTGTCTTAGCCTCGTGGGACCAAACCATGCATCATGCAAGGCCTCATTGGACAAGGGTTGTACGACCCATGAGGGTGCCTAAAAAAACACCAGTAGTCTGACCCAAGAAGGCCAGCCAAACTAGGGTTTCTAAAAAACCCTCTCTCTCCTCTACAATCTCAAAAATTCTTCCTTAACACTTTCTTCTCTTCCTTAGACTTGCTACCTCAGATTTACCAAATAGATCAAGTGTGCTCACATAGAAGATATTCAATAAATTTGTGTGTAAGAATGAGAGGCTTCTTGAAATGTATTTATACCTTTTCAAAGTAACTTCTTTCCTTAACTTTAGGGGAAACCTATTCTTTCTTGTTATAACCACTTTACCCTTTAATTAATGATTTGTAACTATTTAGGGGCTTCTTAACCCATCTTTGAGCCTTCCATCTTCATGACCTCATAACTCCTCAACCGTGAGGAACTACATGACGTTCCACCTAATGTTGGAATAGTCATCACAAGGACTATCTATCTATAAGTGTGTTTCTTGCATTTACATTGTCCATATTTGTATTCCTCAAACAACTTTGGGATACATGACCACACCTTTAGGCTTCTTGCAGACTTATTCAAATGAACCCATCACATCTGTTGAAATCAATGAAAAACATGTATGTTGACATCAGTGACAACCATGTGTGTTGACATCAATGACAACCAACTATCCAACAACATTAATGACAACCAACTATCCAACATCAATATTCATTGAAGATTATCCCATTTGAATCTTTGTATGGTATACATTGCAATGCTCCAATGAGTTGGGATAACTTAGAATATAGAGTAGTACTTGGAACATAATTTCTCAAGGACATGGAAGACCATATGGTTAAAATTAAATGAAATTTGAAAATAACACAAGACAGGAAGAAGATTTATGAAAATAAGAACAAGATGGCTAGAAAATTTAAAGAGAGAGAGAGAGAATGTGCTTTTGAAAGTGAATCCGAAGAAGAGCTCATTGAATTTGAGAAGTTATACAAAGTTGGCATCCATATTTTTTGGTCCATTTGGGATATGGGATAGAATAGGTTCAATTTCATACATGCTTGCATTGTCTAATTGCATGAATGTTCATAATGTATTTCATGACCCTTTTCTAAAAAAGTATGTGCATGATCCTAACCATGTTATTTCTTCTAATTTGATTCAAGTGGAGCCAGAAGGATACTTTCAGGTCTAGTCAGTGCACATATTGTACAGGAAGTTCAAGGTGATCCAGAATCAAGCCATAGGATTGGTAAAGGTTCAGTGGACCTGTTACAGTCCTGAAGATGCTACTTGGGAGCATGAGCATCCCATGCACATAGAGTGCCCATGAATTTTTGAAGAATTTTGAAAGTTTGATTTATGTTTTATATTATCATTGAGGATAGTACCAAAATAAGGGGGAGGGGAATGCAATACCCTAGTTTTGATTCCTAGATTAATAATGTATTTTTTTAATTGGATGAAATGTTGAAGTTCCTGTAACATTTAAAGTTCATAGTGCCTAGAAATTTAATACTATGAATATTAATAATAAAATGCATCATTGGCTCCAAGATATATAAGGACTAAATTGGCTCCAAGATATATAAGGACTAAGATAGGGGGATATGATTCCATGAGAAAGGGGAAAAAATGGGATAAGTATTTTTTTTTATATTGTATTCACCCATCTTTGTGTTAGCTTGGAAAAGTGGTTACAAGAGCTTCTTAGGGAAGGCTACATGGTGCTTAATTTCATGTAATTATATAAACCATGATTTTGGGATGTTTAGGGGTTCCTCCTTTATCTGTTATTCAATCATTGTTAATCATTTCCCTTTCATTCTTGCTCATTCGTGGTCTTGTTCTGGACACGAGAAATGAATTATGGGAGGAAAAGATCCATTGCTTGTTGGTTCTAGGATTNCCTTTAGATTCATCGTGATCTTGTGCTACTGCAAATCTTGTGAGTACAATATCTGGGACCCGGTTTCGATTCACCTATTCTTCTTGTTTTTCATTTCTTCTCCAAACCTTCTTGTATCTAACATCTTCCTTTTTACCTATAGATTTGCCTTGATCTTATATTACTGCAAATCCTAAGAGTATGAATTATGGACATTCTTTATTAATGTATTCATCCTTTACCTATTCTTGTTTTATTTTCCAAATATTCTTATATTTGATATAAATGTTCTCTTTCATATAAGTATCCATCATGATTCTACAGTCATGAGCTATGTGTCTATAGTTATGGAATTTGTAACATTCAATATTGTATGGAGTCACATACACATTTCTTCCATAAGCTCCGCAATCTACAACTTAAGTGAAAAAATTACTATAAAATAAATTTTGATACTTGAGAGTGAATGATATTCTTTGTGATTTTGTCCTTTTGAATTCATGCCTTGGCTGATCGTGATCTTATCTTATATTGTTTCCTTCATAATGATTGGAGCTTCTTTGATACCTGGAAGTGAAAGGTATTCTTTGATATCCATCTCTTCTGTAATCTTCTTCTTCAGTCTTCTTTATTTCCAGAATCTTCTCTTTTGAGGGCTCTTCTTGATTTATGGGGTGTCTGATGATTTTTGCGTAACTCTTAGCCTTCTCTTCATTATTTCCTTCTAGTAACCTATACCATTTATCTTCAACTTTATTTACTGGTGATGTGCAACTTCCTTTATCTTCAATGTTATTGTTGAGCTTGAAAAATTTAACTCTTAATGTGACAACTTCTTCTACAAGCTTCTCACAATCATTTTCTTTCTTCATCATATGTATCTTCATAACTTCTTCTGTTCTCTTTTCTTCTTCAAGTTGGGTCTTAAAGGAGATGATTTCTTCTTCAAGTCTTCTTTCTTGTTGACTAAATTCTACTTCAAGCTTGTTTAAATCCTCATATCATTCCTTAATATGACTTGTGAAAATGTATTCTCTCTTCTCTGCTTCCTTTCTTTGCTATACTATTTGGGCTTCCAAACACTATTTATCATTCAACTGATCTCTGAGATTTTCTTCAATCACGTTGGCTTCATATAGCTATGTTTTTAGATTCATGACAAACCTCCTAACTCCTCCAAAACTTTCCTTTATCTCGATCAATTATTCCTTGAGGGACTTGTTTCCCCTTCTTTCTTTATTTAGCTCACATAAAGCATTGATTAGTGCAGTCTCAAAGTCCATTATGTCTTCTTCACAATCTTCTTCTTCTTAATCTATCTAACATGATGAGCATCTTTCTACTTGTTCTTATTCAACATCTTATTTATTTTTATTGGCATGTGCTGGATATGCAATAGAATGGAATTCCTTAAGTATAGATTATGTATCTTATCCCAAATTTCTTTGGCTAATGAACATTTTTCAACTTTGTCTTTTACCAGGTCTAAAAATCCTTCCAAGATGAAATCCATTGTTATTTTTTTATTTCTCTTCAATTCCTTCTTGGCTGAGTCTTTGGTTTCTTTGAATTTATGTATCATGTAACAACCGATTGCCAAATATCATATCCTTGTGCCTACAAAAATGTTTTCATTCTCGTGATCCACATCTCATAGATCAGATCAATTTGACCATCAAACACCGGTACTCCAATATTAGCATACTCTGATCTTCCTTCCAATGATTATACTATTTTATTGAAGGACCTGCTCTGATACAAATTTTGGGAATACTGGGAGGGGAGGTGAATAAATATGAGCACTTTTTACCACTATCAGATACAATATATAAAATTCAACTTTATCAAGAATATTCAATAGTTTATCACTTATGAATTCAATATATTATTGCATCATAAAAAATATCATTCACCAATGCATAATAAACAACCACAGATATATAATACACCATAATTTATGTGGAAACCCAAATGGGAGAAAACCACAGGATGTTTTCTTATATATATGAATATTACATTCATAGGAAGCACCAAATGGAAGTAGGAACCAACCCCATGATTTACATGCACCAACCTGAAGGAAGCTACAACTCCCTAAATTCTCTAGCAACAACTGGAAGGAGGCTCGAAACCCCTAGTTTATAGGCTCCAACCTAAAGTAAGCTCCAACTCCATGTATTTTCCAGCTCTAATTGGAAGGAGGCTATGACCCCTTGATTTATAGGATCCAACTTGAAGGAAGATACAACTCCCTGAATTCTCTCATACCAACCAGAAGGAGGATACAATCCCCTTTCCTTTCCCCATCCCATTTCCATGAAATATAAGTGTAGACTCAAAATGTCACTACGATTGATCAACATGTAACTGCCATTATCACCAAAATGTCACTATCACATCAATCTGTCATTGTCATTGTCACATCAGCCAATCACTGTCACTTTGTCACATCAACATGTACCTGATGATCAACCAATCATCCAACCTGTCACAGTCTCTGCCACTCTCTCTATCACTGATATACCACCATCAACAAACTATAACCAGATCGATTCACATGGATATGAAAACCATGACCAAACCATGTACCAGAACCTGTACCATACCATGTACATCAAACATGTACCATGCCATGCATCAACCATGCATAAAACTTGTACCATACCATGTACCAAATGTGTACCATATCATGTACCAAAACTTGTACCATGTACCAAAATTACCAAGAAGTGCCTCTAGAAATGTACCATATCATCATCAACTCATGAACCATAGCATCACCAATATGTGTCTCAATATCACCAATCATGTATCATAATATATGCCAAGTGTAGGTACAATAACATCAATTATCAACCATATACCTCAATCGTATACCTAAAACATGTACCATGTACCAAGCATCAACTATGCACCAAATGACGTGCCTCAAACAAGCACCAAAGAATGCACCTCATACATATGCCACCATATACAAAGTGTATACCTCAACCATTTACCAACATCACAAATATGTTCCTATAACAACCATATGAAACCAAATACAAATGTACCATAACATCACTCAATCATGTAGCCAATATGTACCTCAAACAATATGCATCAAGCATGTGCCAACATCCATAAGCCATGTACGAATAGATACCTTCATACATGTGCCATATCACTCATGATATTATTCAATCATATACCATACAAAAAACCATATGTCAAGTATCCAATATGTGTCTCAAGGCATATACCAAAACTCACAAATATACCAAAGACATGCCTCAAGCATTCATCATACCATCACCAACATGTAACCCTTAAAACATGCATATAGGCATGCCTTTAAACATGTAGCTAACCTTATGCATTGTGTTATAGACCTGTAACTCTTCCTTATCCTTAACAACTTGATACTAGAATCCTCCTACATATTTGTCTTAGCCTCGTGGGACCAAACCATGCATCATGCAAGGCCTCATTGGACAAGGGTTGTACGACCCATGAGGGTGCCTAAAAAAACACCAGTAGTCTGACCCAAGAAGGCCAGCCAAACTAGGGTTTCTAAAAAACCCTCTCTCTCCTCTACAATCTCAAAAATTCTTCCTTAACACTTTCTTCTCTTCCTTAGACTTGCTACCTCAGATTTACCAAATAGATCAAGTGTGCTCACATAGAAGATATTCAATAAATTTGTGTGTAAGAATGAGAGGCTTCTTGAAATGTATTTATACCTTTTCAAAGTAACTTCTTTCCTTAACTTTAGGGGAAACCTATTCTTTCTTGTTATAACCACTTTACCCTTTAATTAATGATTTGTAACTATTTAGGGGCTTCTTAACCCATCTTTGAGCCTTCCATCTTCATGACCTCATAACTCCTCAACCGTGAGGAACTACATGACGTTCCACCTAATGTTGGAATAGTCATCACAAGGACTATCTATCTATAAGTGTGTTTCTTGCATTTACATTGTCCATATTTGTATTCCTCAAACAACTTTGGGATACATGACCACACCTTTAGGCTTCTTGCAGACTTATTCAAATGAACCCATCACATCTGTTGAAATCAATGAAAAACATGTATGTTGACATCAGTGACAACCATGTGTGTTGACATCAATGACAACCAACTATCCAACAACATTAATGACAACCAACTATCCAACATCAATATTCATTGAAGATTATCCCATTTGAATCTTTGTATGGTATACATTGCAATGCTCCAATGAGTTGGGATAACTTAGAATATAGAGTAGTACTTGGAACATAATTTCTCAAGGACATGGAAGACCATATGGTTAAAATTAAATGAAATTTGAAAATAACACAAGACAGGAAGAAGATTTATGAAAATAAGAACAAGATGGCTAGAAAATTTAAAGAGAGAGAGAGAGAATGTGCTTTTGAAAGTGAATCCGAAGAAGAGCTCATTGAATTTGAGAAGTTATACAAAGTTGGCATCCATATTTTTTGGTCCATTTGGGATATGGGATAGAATAGGTTCAATTTCATACATGCTTGCATTGTCTAATTGCATGAATGTTCATAATGTATTTCATGACCCTTTTCTAAAAAAGTATGTGCATGATCCTAACCATGTTATTGCTTCGAATTTGATTCAAGTGGAGCCAGAAGGATACTTTCAGGTCTAGTCAGTGCACATATTGTACAGGAAGTTCAAGGTGATCCGGAATCAAGCCATAGGATTGGTAAAGGTTCAGTGGACCTGTTACAGTCCTGAAGATGCTACTTGGGAGCATGAGCATGCCATGCACATAGAGTGCCCATGAATTTTTGAAGAATTTTGAAAGTTTGATTTATGTTTTATATTATCATTGAGGATAGTACCAAAATAAGGGGGAGGGGAATGCAATACCCCAGTTTTGATTCCTAGATTAATAATGTATTTTTTTTATTGGATGAAATGTTGAAGTTCCTGTAACATTTAAAGTTCGTAGTGCCTAGAAATTTAATACTATGAATATTAATAATAAAATGCATCATTGGCTCCAAGATATATAAGGACTAAATTGGCTCCAAGATATATAAGGACTAAGATAGGGGGATATGATTCCATGAGAAAGGGGAAAAAATGGGATAAGTATTTTTTTTTATATTGTATTCACCCATCTTTGTGTTAGCTTGGAAAAGTGGTTACAAGAGCTTCTTAGGGAAGGCTACATGGTGCTTAATTGCATGTAATTATATAAACCATGATTTTGGGATGTTTATGGGTTCCTCCTTTATCTTTTATTCAATCATTGTTAATCATTTCCCTTTCATTCTTGCTCATTCGTGGTCTTGTTCTGGACACGAGAAATGAATTATGGGAGGAAAAGATCCATTGCTTGTTGGTTCTAGGATTTTTTTCTTATTCCATGAAGGAATGGATGCATATGTGAATGAGAATGATGGAAGTTTTCAAAGAAATATCTATAGCTGAGAATCCTTGGAGTTTCCAACATTGATATTTCCTGACCATCAACACTGAAGCCCTAGAAAATAAGTGGAATAGCCTGAGAGGTCACATTGTAGATAAATGGGTTCATTTCTTTGGGTTGTGAAGGATGAAGGGGAAGAGATATGGTAAACTAGGATTGTTGCATCATTGGGAAAAATATGAGAGCTTCATAGTTGGTTTTGTGTGTTAGATTCGGCCTATGACCCCTCCTTGTGGATTCATATCCCTAGCTCAAGGGTGACCTGGTTTTGAGAGATAGAATAGAAGTTTCTGTGGTTGGGTGGAACATTTGATGTCTGTATCCATTTTGTGAATGGTTTATTTAAGGATATGTTCTCTATGTGTTTTCTGTGTAATTTATATTCCGATGTGTAGTATTTATCTCTGATGTGTTTTTATATCATGCATGATTGTTTTTAATATTGTGCATGGAATGCTATTCATTTATTTTATGGTTTATCATGTTTCTTCATGATTGCTTGTGTTGATTTCATTCTTCTTTATTAATTAATTGGTATCATAAATTAGAAATATGTCAATAAAGTGAATTCTTGAGGTACTCAAGTTGAAGGGTACATCACAGATTGGTTTCATATCAAATCATTGGGTTTGTTGGTGACGAGTATGTCATGGAATCTAAACTAGTATATTTGGGTCATATTGTTAGTAATTATGGTGTATGAGTGGACCCAAAGAGAAACGAAAGAAATGAAGGATTTGCCACATCATAAGACTCTTACAAAATTTCAATTTTTTCAGCGTCTCACTAGTTACTATTGGAATTCTATCAAGAACTATGGAAATATTGGTGCACCCATCACCACCTTTCTTTAAAAAAATTCTTTCATTTGGAACAAATTCACAAATCAAGTCTTCCAAGATTTGAAGAATGATGTGTGTATATCCCAAGTACTTTATATGCCATACTTCACTAAGGATTTTGTTTTGTAATGTGATTCCTTAGTTAAAGGAAACATGCAAGAAGGAAGACCCCTGGATTTTACTAGAAAACAACTCTATGATAGGAACTTGAGAAAATACAACTATGAAAATGAAATGATGGATATCTTGCGCGATATGGAAAAATTGCGTCCCTACCTACTAGAGAAATTTTTCCATGTTAAAACTGATCAATGTAGCCTGAAATACTTCCTAGAGAAACAAAAATGGGTCACCAAAATTTTTGGATATGATTATGAGAGCCTTTATAAGAAGAAAAAGGAGAATACTGTATAATATTCTCTCTCTTGAAAGTATGAAGTGGAAGAGTCCCTCTTTTCACTTTTCTTCATTATAGTAGACTAGTTAAAGAAATGAACCCATTCAAACAATCATTCTTTTGGGAAGTCGTAAAGAAGGAAATCCACACTTTTGTGGAAAAATGTGACCTTTTCCAATGTTATAAGAGAGAAATAATGAAACTTTCAAGAAAATTACAACCTTTTCTTATTCTACCAACTGTATAAAATAATAATTCTATGGACTTCATTGTGGGGTTACTCGAATCCAATAATAAGTCAATCATCATGCTTGTGGTTTATTTCCTTCCTAATCCAATAGCTTTAAATTTCATCCCATGCATATCAAAGCTACACTTGTCATAATGAATATCTTCACTATAAAGGGAAAATGTATTTGAGCAAACAATCCACCTTTAATTCAACGATGTTATTTGAAATCCACACATCTCTAATAGTTGGTCATTATGTCTTACATAAAACATATGAATGGATCAAACAATCATTCTTTTTGAAGGCTTAAAGAAGGATATCCACACTTTTGTGGAAAAATGTGACCTTTGCCAATTTTATAAGGGAGAAATAATGAAACTTCCATAAAAATTAAAACCTTTGATTATTCTACCAACTACATCAATTAAAACTTCTATGGACTTCAATGTGGGGTTACCCAAATATAGCAATAAATCAGTCATCATGCTTTTTGTTGATTGTCTTTCCAAATATGCTATTTTTTGTGCTCTCCAACACCCATTTAAATATTCCTTTAACTCTTCATGGATAATATCTTTAAAGTCCATGGTATGCCACAATCTATTGGAACATACTAATGTAGGAACATCTCTCCACCTTATCAGCTCCATCAAGGAATTGCATCGGTGCACTTCGAGGAATGGGTTCCAAGGAAAGAGAGGCAACAACCCTCTCATTTTGAACCCAAATTTAAAATTTTGATGTAATTAAATGTATTAAATGTTGTAAGGCTCAATGAAAGCTAAGCCATGTTCCTTTGTACAGGTTGCATGTGAAGTCACCTTAATGGAAGACAGGTAGATAGGTTTAGGCCTATTTCGGACTAGATGTCCATTAAATGTAATTCAATGCAAGTAGGTATTTGGAGGGAAGGCTCGAGGAGCCCCTCTTTTGTAAAAATATCTTGTTTCAAAATTCATTAGTGATAGGAGTTGTTGATGAGTGAGAGAGAGCTCAAGAGAGGAGAGGAGAAAGTGTTGAAGACTATGTTGTAGTCCAGCCTTTGTAAATCTTTGTACAAATACATTCAGATATAATACAAACACAATTTTTCTTGCATATGATGTGTTTGTGTTCTTATGTGTGATGAATGGTTATTCTATGAATGTTTTTCTGTATTTATTTATGTATGTTTTAGATGTATGTAGATATGTTACATTTGCAGGATTAGATAGAATTCTCTATATTTGAGGATTTCTGAGTAGTTTTGGACTCTTAGGCTTGTGCAAGGAGTGCACACTAGCGTATTGAAACTCTTTGAAGCCAATGCAAGGAGTGCACTTGAACTCTATTGTGAGTTCATAGAAGAGCATGACAGGTGGGCACACCAAAACCATTCTGAAGCTCAAAAGGGATAATGCAAGGAGTGCACATCAGGGTTGTTGAACACCCTGAAGAAGATTTACCAAATTTATTGAATACTCTAAGGGATCTGAAAGAAGTGCATTGAGAAGGAGAAATGATTGTGTGACAACTCTGTCTCAAGTTCTAGGAGAAGGTTTCCAAGAGGAAACACTAGAATATATAGCTCAGGAGGAGAAGTGAAATTCTGCACAGAGAGAACAAGGAGTGTGCAAGTGAAATTTTAGATTTCAGCTTTTAGGAGAAGAAGAGTGCAAGGAGTCTAAAAATCCATCACACTGCCAAAGATTTGGTCAAGCTCAATAGACAGAGCGTGATTTCTAGTAGAGAATGAGGAGTTGTTGAGAGGAACAAAGGCACTGAACCCTTTGAAGTCCGAGTGTTGTAAGTTGAGGAGAGATAGTGCAATTGTACATAGAAGACTCGTGCAAGATGTGCATCGGGCAAACACTTGGAAAGTGTTGAAAACCTCCCAAGAAGACAGAGTGCAAGGTGTGTAGGGGAGGGGAACCTTTCGATTTCCAGTTTTCAGAGAAGCGCAAGGAGTGCACCAAAGGATAAGTATTCACAGTGCCAAAGCTTAGGAGAAAGAGCATATTTGTTTTCAGGAAGGCATAAAACCTCGTTGAATAATCATAGGGCGAATACCCTTAGAAAACTAAGCAAGTTCAAGCTCAAGAGGAATAACAAAAAGTATGCACAATTAAAATTATTTTCAAGTTTAAATCTCAGGAGAGGGAGTGTGAGAAGAGGTCAAGAATTCAAGATTGCAGAGGAGAAGATCAAAGGCCAAGACGTTTGAAATTAATTAAGAGAAATCTTTTGTTTGGAAGGAAAGCATAGAAACCACAGAGAGGATCTATAACAACCATTATATTTGTTGTCGGAGAGTGATATAGATCGTAAGATCCAAGTCTAGACTCAAGGAGTAGCGTGAGGATCGACGAGCTTCAGATTCAAGTAAGTAGCTTGAGGTTTAACCCTGTAATTTATTTATACTTCGCATGTTTAGTAGAAGTCAGGTGCAAAGATTAAAGGGGGATCTATCAAAGAGGATAAATCAAAAGATGAGATGCATTCAAGATTTTATAGGATAGAGGAAAGCCATTGGATCAGGAGGAGTTGCATGAGGTTTAATCGATGAAGTCCTTAGGACTTCACATGTTTGGAAAATTTGGAATGTGGAGTCATCAGGACCCCCAAAGTCCCGAAGGGAGGACTAATCATAATTGTCCATCATATTGGACATGTGTCATCATATATGGAAGTCTGATGACAAAGTACTCCACAAGATGTGTGAAAAAGTGTTAAGGGGAGTCCCAAGATCTGAAGAGTCAGAGTTCATATGAACTGTCCATATGAGAGGGACAGGTGTTTGTAGATCCAGGAGTCTGAAGGTCTAGTACTTCGGAGGAAATAGGTTGAGCTACATCGAGAATCCCCGAAGGACCAGGAGCCAGAGTGAATCTTGATCATCTGTTGGAAAGGACATGTGGAGCGTGAAACTGAGCTCTGTTAGTTCGGGGTTTAGAGAACTTAAATTTTGATTGGGGTAAGAATACCTGAAGGTCGGATATCATCCGAGGTGTCCAAATAAGTGGACATGAGGCAGACAATTAGGCCCTCAATTAGTTCGATGGTTCAGGAGAACAACAGGTTGGAAAAACTAGGACTCCCGAAGCCCATAGTCCCGAAGTCATCTGGGTCGTCCATTGGAGAGGATACGCGCCACCATTTTAGGATATCTAAAGGGTAAATACTCTAAGATATTATAAGGAAGCAGAGTTAATATGGACCATCAATCACAAGAAGGACACGTGGCAACAGATCTAGAGGTCCAACACTCTTGAAGAAACATAGTGCAATGTTGTTGAGGACTCATGATGGCCCGAAGGCCAGAGTCAATCCCAATCGTCTTTTGGAGAGGACATGTGGCATAAGATCCCATAGTTTGGGGACTTGACACTTCAGTGAATCTACATCGTCATGTAGATAGGGAGGACTCCTGAAGTCTCGAAGGCATCCTAGTCATCGATCTAGGAGGGAACACGTGGAGGAAGGATAATCGTTCGACGTTTCAACGTCAGGAGATATGGGAAGTCGTGTCATTTGAAGGCCAAAGAAAATCACCGAAGCCCAAAGGGAATTGATATGGACTATCCATCGGTTGGAGCATTATGGGCCATTGATCTGAGACTCGATGTAATTTATTTTTGGGTGATCCAGGATGTTTGGGGAAAAAGCGTTGTGAAGAGATCACTAAAGAATTGTGGGTTGTCGATTTGGTGGAAAGATAGGAGACATCTAATCTACACCTTTTCAGTAATCAACTATTCACAAGTGTTGTGTGTATGTTGGGCATGACCAAAATTCGTTGAATCCCAAACAACTTAATTTGAGTTGTTGATCTCGGTATTTGCTGAAATTCATTGATCTTGTCTCCTAGTGTTGGACAATTTGTGAGTGTTGTATGCGTTGGAGTGGAGAAGAAAATTGTTGAAGAGAAAACCATGAATTAGCTCCTTTTGGCTTGGTGCTCAGTCACAGCCCTCGGTCACATGTTATTTCCACCTGAGGAAAAGGGGCTAAGGTCGATTTCAAATTTTTAAAAGAAAAGGGGCTTGAGAAATAGTTGAGGAACCTAAATAGCGCACTATTGACTAGTGCCTAGTCACAATATTTGGTCATATGTGGAGTTGGCCTGAGAAAGAGTGCTGGGGGACCAAAATTGTTTCAAAGGAGAAGGGGCTTAGGAAGATCCTACGGTTTCAGTGTTTGGACCTACACAAGAAATTTGAGGACCTGTGAACATCAATAGGGGGTTAAACAAGATCCCGAAGATAATTCAACTCTTGATTTGAACGATCCTAGACCGAGAGTTCAAGCAGACCCTGGGTGAGGGAGGGGGTTTGCATCAAGTGGTATCAGAGCCTGATTTATTTTTATAGACAATAGGAAAAGGAGGAGAAAGTAGGGTGCGATGCTCTGTGAAGATTGTTTGCAAGTGTGCAATAATTAGTAGACAGCTAGGAGGGCTGCAAGAGAAAGCCAATAATGTTCTCAGTTGCAGAGCATGTGAAGTATACAACCAGGTGGGTTGAGCCAAAAGAACCAATCACGTTCTTAGAGGCAGGAGGAAGATGGCTACTAAATACCATCAGTAGAAATCTCAAGGAG
>JZKD02S2241235.1:8796-19768 GCA_000966675.3 Picea glauca
ACCCTAGTGAAATAGATAATGCTAAAGAAAAGAAAGCATCCTAGTGACAACATTGTGCTATTACAGGTCTTCCAGAATGCAACCAAGACTATATGGAGTCTAAGGAAGAGAAACATATTGGCTAGCATCTACACCAGTAGAGTATTCACCACCATCCACTATCATCCAATTAACAGTTGAGTGGATTGCCACATATGAACACTCATCGATGCCACAATAGCATTCATTTGCAAAGAAGACAAACCAATTTATCTATAGGTGATTGCAAATTGATTCCTTTGTTTAAGCATGGTGATTGATTCATCATTTTTTTTTGTGGTGGGATTGGAATCGTAGGGTAACTACTTGCTAAGAAACAAAAGGTTTTCTTGAGGAGAAATTTGAATGTTGGTGGGGAATGACGGTGTTTAGCTTGAGAAAAAAAAGGCAAAAAGATATTTCTTCCTAAGAAAATTCCAACTTGTAGTTGCAGTGATTAGCATTAGAAAAGGGGCACAAAATTATTTCTTGCTAAGATATCAAAGGCAGCTGGTAGTGGCAGTGATTGGATGAGAAATCGAATATCTAATAGCATTCTTGATGATAAAAAATATTGATGCTACGATGGGCAGAGTTTTAGCATCTGAGATGAGGCATTGAATCATTGTTAGTATTGATACATCTTGAAGTAAAAATATAAGCAATCTATAATAAGTGTTGGAGCCCAATTAGAATTGATTTTACCTCAGAATTCAATTGACCTTGTGAAATGTAAACACCATAAAGTTCATATCATTCAAGCCAATTTAGAAAGTGAAAATTAAACAATTAAACAATTTAAATGCTATTTGAATAGAGTTATCTCTTATATTACAGTTTTGATGAAAATTACACTGGATGGATGTAAAAAGACATTCACTAACTTATATGTTCAACAAATAGAAAATCAGTAAGCAGTAGCACCTCTCTGAATCCACGACTACCCTACACCAATTGTTTGATGGAAATGTAGAGAATCAGAATCCAGATATGCGATTTTTCCACTGTGGTCGAGCCTCAGTGCCGAGCCGTGAGTGGGGTCCTCCTCTGTTGGAATGCTAACAAAATACGATCACTGGTGCCTAGGCTGAACCTGGGAGTAACTCATTACCCAACAGAAGAACGCCGAAGAGTAAAATACTAAAACCGTAAACCTTAAGGTCGAAAGGGGAAACAAGAGGTAGCAGAAGTAAAACCGTAAACCTCTGTTCCGTCAAGGGCCCAAAGGGGAATTCAAATAACCACAAAGACGTAAACTGGGGAATGCATTTCAGATCCCATATAATTTATACCATGTGGGAGGGCCAAAAATTTTCATGTTCTTTGGAAATCGGGCAAAGGGAAGATTGTAGCTACCCACTGCCCATACCACAAAATCAGGGCAAAATTAAACCATAAACCACGATTTTACCAAATGGCAGGGCGAAGAAGCTATAAAAAATTCTCATATTTCTAGAAATTTGGCTAATGGAAGCTTGTCCCTCCAAATTTCAGGGGCTAAATATAATTTTTTTTCCTCTATCCCTCCTAAAAACATGGGCTAACTCTGTACACGATTTTTCCCCTAAAATAAATTATGGGCTAATGATATAAGTTTAAAAAAATCACTCTAATACAAAAAATTCGCCCAATAAAAAATTGGAGGCCCCTTAATTTCGCCCATGAGCAAAATTTCGCCTCTAAAATCATCTATGGTTACAACTAGGGTTTGCTTGGATATTTCTTCATGAATTGTAAGTGTTTTTTCCTGCAAAACTTCTCTTTGAATGGTTGTAGTTTAAATCTCTTGCATATTACTTATATATTGCTAAATCAAAAACCTAGGGGACAACCACACTAGTAGGTTGTTGTCTCATGTCCCCTGACAAAGAGACGTTAAACCATTGATTAAGAAAATAGAGCCTGGAGTTAGCTACACTTATTTTCTTCATTCCTTATGCTAGCCGTATATTTTGGAAGCCAAGAAGAGTGATATGTCCTTAGCCTAGGCTTACTACACTAGGGTTGTACCAATCTAGGGTTTGTTGGCAGACCTTGTTTTAGCAATGTCTCCCTCATCAAAACCTCTTGTCTTGCTAAATTTTTTCCTTATTGTGTTAGCCATTTGCTAGGAAAGAGGAGAGAGCGCAAGGCCTTGCCTTTGCAACACCAAGTGAATCTCTCCCTCTTAGGGTTTCTATTTTTAAGGCCTTGCTTTAGCAGCACCATGAAAACCTACCCTCTAGTCTTTAGAAAACTTTTACCCTTCAACTCTTACGTCCATCACTTGTTGACTCCATTAACCCTTTAGGCACTGATCCTTAAACTCTAGCATTGAAGTGATAGTGACTGAACAAACTTTGAAAACCTTATAAACTTGAAACCCTAACTAACAACTAACCCTAAAAAGCTGCCATCACCCCTAGAATATTTCATCTAGATGCAACAATCTATTATATGTGAGCAACTGAATGATGTTTAATGCATTGATTTGATTCAAGGATTGATTATATTCATTGGATGCTATATTGTTCTAGTATTTATTGACAAGTAACATTATATTTCCATTGTCATTATTGCAAACATTGACTTCTTCAATATTTACTATTGCATTTGCTCATACATTGAACTTAGATAGTCATTGATTTATGAAGTATTAAGAATTGTTGCATGTACTAGTTTTATTGTTGTCTTGTCTCGCAAGCAGGTGCCTTCTCCATGGTTATACTTTATTTGACTATCTTTTTGGGCGATAATCTGTGAAAGGGGAAAATAGCCTTGATCCTTTGAGTCTTTCCCTTTCAAACCCCAGATTTCCAGGGACGTTTCCCTTGGGCCTAGCCTCCCTAAGTAGAAAGGACCTCCCCATTGTGGTGACATTGGGTGAGGTAGGTCCCTGTTACGCCAATTTGACCTTCTACTTTATAGCCTCTGCACCTAGCTACAAACTTTGCAATAATAGGAGGCTCATGTCCCATGAGAATATGATATGTGTTAAATAAAAATTGATTAGCAAATTATAGAAATTTAATCCATCTTAATCTTTTGACACTGTTAAAATAGATCAATAGAATTTATGGCACGAATGTGTGAACTTTCAATCAATTGATGTAATCCATTGTAGCTATAATCATAAATGGTAAGTGGAATCCACATGTCAACACCTAATTAGTTCAGAAAGTACATAATAGGAATCCTTTCTTATGTTAACGTTAACATATCTACATCAAAGCCCTCCACATCTCTATTGGCCACAACCATTTTCAGGTAAACCAGAAAAAATTCTGTTCATTTTTTTCAGGTAAACCAGAAGAAATCATGACCAGAGATCCTCCTGATTTCTTCTTCTCCAATTATCCAAGAACAAAATTAATTTATTCTGAAATATCTTTTTGAATTTCCTCATTGGTTGTATGTGAAAATTTTCTCCATTTGATTTCCCTCTGTTCTAGATTATCTTCTTCAGTTTCTTAAATTGCCATGTTTGAAAGACCAATTTGCAGCTTGTTGATGTCTGCTCCTCATTTCTCTCCCGTTATTATACACTCAGGATCAATGGAGTGAATTTATACTCCAGCCATCACTGCAACCTTTTCCTGCGATTCTATTTACATCTTGGTCATGGTGATTGACTTATGCATAATCAAAACATTTTGCACCGCTTGCAAGGTGTTAATTTTAGTTATCATTTCAGTAGTAATATTTGGACAATGTTGATAGACATGTATTCCTACGTTCCTAAGTTGTTCTGATATCACATGATAGGGATCAAACTCTAATGATATTTCTATTTTCAAATAATAGGATGTTATCAATTTATTTATATAATCAATGGTTGACCTATTGACTTATTTTTATTAAGGAAAGAAGAAACTTCAGCAGGTAAGAAGAAACAAGTTTCTTTGCTCTTCGAGACAAAATATAATTGATCAAGCATTAATCTGTGTCTGTAATATTCTAAGGAAAACAATCTCGGAGGAATATAAATGGATAACTCATAAGGTTCTAACTCAAATCCATAAATTCTAATCAGAGTAAATTCATTGAAAAGGAACCAATCACCTATACTAAGAGAAGGGTGCAATTGTAACTTTTGTTGATACTAAACCGATATTTTATGGAGATCATGTACCATGAGAAGGTGACATGTGTTAAGTAAAAATTGATTACCAAATTGTAGAAATCCTTCTTCAGCTATAGAACTCCATTTTGTGATAGGGAGTTAATTTCTAGCTTCATCTTTTTTAACAAATTGAAGGCCTTTCTTTTCATATAATTATGACTTAGAAAATAACACTAAAAATAAGAGATAGGATTGATACCTAAATGATGCTAATTGAAAGTGAATATCATGAGCGAGAATGTTTGCATAATCAAATCTAGACTCTTCATCGTCTGTAATTTCATCCATAATAGCCACGATGACTTCATCAATTAAGGTATCATCAACATATTTGAGAATAGAAGATAATCCTCAAACCATAATCCTGGTCATGGGAGAGTAAAGTCCGCCCCTAACCGGAAATGATGCGAAAGTATATGAAGGATCAATGGTGAAATTTTGTATAACTGTGTTCATTTTCTCTATGGAACAACTTTTGGGGGATATCGAACAAACATCTCCCAAATCGTCAGTTGAGACAATAAAATGATTTTTTGCATTATAAAGCTTCACAAATGTATGAATGAGGCCACGGTTGCTATAAACCCGAGGAACAAGAGTTTCAAACAGATTACTCTTACAGAGCCATGCATGTTCAGAATTTTCTAAACGCCCGTGGTTAATAAGCTTTGCAATTTGAAAGGAAGATTCTGTATCCATTATCGTATCATAGACATCAACGAAAACATTAGTAATAACTTGGTTATCCTCTCCTAGTAATTCTTGTGAACTCTTCTTTCTAGCTGGCATTATGCCTTTTCTTTCACAATATGAACTTTAAAATCAAACAATGCGAGTTGGGTTTCAATTTCTTACCTTTTTCTAGTGTGAATGGCGAAAATTTAGCTTTAACCAGTATCAAAGTTCCTCCCTCAGCCTCTCCGTAGTGAAGAATGACCTAACTTGCCACCTTTTACGTAATTAGTAATGTTTCAATGACCGACGAATTTATGGCATGAACATGTGAACTTTCAATCAACTGATATAACTCACACCTCCATCTGGCACTCCATCCGAGGACCGCCACTAAGAACGCAGTGGAGTTGGTGGTTGCATATCTGCGGGCTTTGGTGGACGAATCAGAAACATGGGTTTTGTGTCCACTCACGCCCTCCAGCTATGGAAGTCATCGCATTTAGACTTGGGTAGTTGCAGCGGCCGCTATTTTGAGTGCACGAGGCTATTGGACAAGATCATTTTTGTTAATGGAATTTGATGTATTTATGTTTTTAGAGAGTGTCGATCGTTCTAGTGTTCGACCTCTCAATCTCTATATAAGATTTATAAATACTTGGCATATACCTATTGGTAATGGGCACTATTAATGACCTTTTAATCTAAAATTCTAATCTGATGGCTAACAATTGAAGATGCTAGCATATTCTTAGTCGTCCTCCCAAATCAATGAATGTGATTTATTCTTCATAACTTCCTTGTATTTTTAAATGTATCCGTTAACCTATTTACTTTTTAACATTTACCTAATCATATTAAGAAATTACTGTAACACCATATAATTGACACGTTTGGATTATTAAGGGGTACTACTTCATCTTCCTCCTTAGTTGTTCAACTTCCTCTTCAGCTGTCAGTGCATCTCAGATGTCCGCGTTTCATATTCGATTTGCCACAGAGGCCGCGTACAGATTCGAAGAAGAAACAGATTACGATGGATGGAGCATTCGAAATTGAAAATCTGGTAAATTTGCAAGAAATCAGAAAAATGACTTTTGGTGAAATTGAAGGTTGTTTTGGCTCTCCACCATTCTGATCTGCAAGTTGGTGACAACCAATGCTCGTCCATGTTGATGGAGAGAATCAATGCACTAGTGATCCTTGTGTGGTCAGTCGTTTGGAGGTTCGATAAACCTGAAACGTACAATCCCTTCATCGGGAGTTGCTCGATCAAGAAAAAGGGAGAAATCAAGACTGGGTGGTGAAAGTCACGATGGGACTACCAGCCAAGAACAGCGTGGAATGCCTCGAGATTTTGGACGAGCAGAATCACGTTCTCAGCTTCAAGATCATGGGAGTAGATCATCGCCTTCGTGATTATTGGTCTGCGATCTCATTGAATGAATTTGTAAGAGACGGACATGCTTGGACTGCTATTGCGGAATCTTATGTTGCAGATATTCCAGAGGGGAATTGTAAAGAAGAGACTTGTATGGTCATTGATACTATTGTCATATGCAATCCCTATCACGACAAGACTCTTAGATGTAAAAACTGAATATTCGAGATTAGGTTTTCAAAATTTCTTAACTTTTTTTTATATAATCTATACTATTTAAACTATATATGCATTTAAATCAATAAATGCAATTTAATGTTCATAACTTCTTTCCTTGCATTTATAAATTATATTTCTAGATTATTATTATGTGGCCAGATTAGCTAGATCTTTTCCAGAAAGCCAAACTTCTACCAAAATCGGATGAACAATGTAAGTTCAACAATTCATTATGATTTGTTTTCAGAAGATCTTCATAAACTCTCGAATCCGAACATTAATTTGTGTCTTTCATGAATTTGGTATAAGGCATAGGCTACACTGCACCCAAATATGCATGGGCAGTTAATTGAAAAAACTGAAAGGGATCGTGGTTCTTGAGATCATAAGCTGGAAAAAGTGTGTGGACGCAAGACTTCCTGTCTCTTTTCAGTTTCTTCTCGAATGGGTGAGTCTCTTTTTTGATAAAGATAACTTCAGTTTGATCATTATATCAAGAAGGTCTTTTATTATGTATGAAATACTCAAATGATATCTTTTGGCGTTTTCAGCCGCGAATTAGCGGCTGTGCTAGTTACACACACATACATTATCTTCAATTTATTTGTATTTTCATATTTGGCTTTTATCACATACCTATTTCAAGTTGCTTGTCTAATTCATATCAATGTGTATATCTCTTTAATTTAGAATTGATTTTTTAATTTGTATCACTCTGTATATCTCTCCTAATTTGATTGTAGGTTGTAGTTCACTGGTTTATAAGCTCTCTAATTATGCCATCGTGTCTCTTTTCTCTGTTTCATAATTCATAAATCCCTTTGCA
Source organism: Picea glauca (assembly GCA_000966675.3). Taxonomy (NCBI): domain Eukaryota; kingdom Viridiplantae; phylum Streptophyta; class Pinopsida; order Pinales; family Pinaceae; genus Picea; species Picea glauca. The sequence goes on from JZKD02S2241235.1 coordinate 16,015, forward strand.
GAGTAGCTATATAGACAGAGTCCATTTTATTAAGTTGTAATCTTCAAACACTGTTTGTAGGTTTACATAACTTGTTAATCTTGTTTTTAGTATTAGCATGATAAGACAAGTTGATTTTGAGTTATGATTTTTCAATGATGTCCTAGTTATGAATTTGAATTATGATTTCTAATTAGTACTAGTTATGAGTTTGTAGGTTTGAATGAATTATTGATTCTGTACAGAGTATTTTCCAGTATCAGTGTGATAGAGAAAGTAGTTTATCTTGAATCTCTTATGCACAATGTTCATACCTCAAATGGATTAAAAGAATATCTAATTCTGTTTTTATGCTATTTTTTTTTCTATAGACTGCCTTATCCATACTCTGCATTTCTCCGTAGAATTTCACATTGAGTTAATTCCACTTGAATTGGCATTAATGGTTAGATTCCATCATGATGTATTTGATGCTTATGTCTCTTCATTATTGAGTTTTTACTTCTTTAATGGTGCCCTTTAATTTATGCTCATTTAATGCAATTATTTATAAATCACTCGTTGAAAAGATCCCGGATCAATTATGTTTTGGAGGTTTATACATTGTTCTACATGGATATGTTGATTTAGATATGACATGTGATAAAATATAGCAGGAGGAGCACCACAGGGTACGTTTTTACTGTAGGTGGAACACCAGTAAGTTGGATTTCAAAACTACAAGAGGTTGTTGCACTTTCAAGAACAGAAGTAGAGTATGTTGCCACTATAGAGGCTAGTAAAAAATGATTTCGTTACAGAGGTTTATGGAGGAATTGAGAAAGAAGAAGGAGAATAGCAGGTTGTACTATGATAGTGAGAGCTCCATAAAGGTAAAGATGACAAATTTTACAGGTCCAAGGTGGAGTATAGTCGAGAAGGTACACCAATAGTGGAGTTATTGTGCTCAGTCTCCAAGTGGGATATTGTTGGTTGTGGAGCCTAATTATCTTCATGATTCAGAGGTTTGTTTTGGTCGTGATTGGACCCTATTCCCTAATTAGGGGTACGGGGGGGATTTCCCCCCCACAACTATATCTAGGGAGGTCCAGGGGTGGTAGCGACAATTTTTGTAGCCACTCGCTTCCCCTGAAGAGAAATATTGAGAAACATTTACTTGTAAAATATTGTAATTTTGTAGTTAATGTAGATCGTTCATTATAAGGTTGTAGCTATGACAATAGAAGTTATTTCTAGGGCTTTTTTCCCTAGAAGAAAACCCTCTTTTATGAGTAAATTTTATTGTCGATGTTTATTATCACGAATATTGTATTATGAGAGAGGATAGTATGAGAAAAAGAAAAGGAAGTTACAACGAGGGTGTTGTAGGTTGTATCCCTTCATTTTCTCTATTGGATATGGCCCACACTGGGTGAACCACATATATCTATGTCTCTATTATATTGTGTATCTTCTTTGTTTTATTTTTGCTTTTGTTTTATTTTATTGCTCCACGATTCTTTTTTTCTAACAAATAGCACAAGTTACATGCCAATTTGGAGAAGTGTTCATTTTCATGCAGAGAATCCAATATTTGGGATACATCATGGATGAGTAAGGTGTACATGTGGATCTAGCCAAGATCCAAGTCATTCGTGATTGGTCATCCCCAAAGACAATGACCTTGGAACTCTCCAACTTCTACCAATATTTTTTGTTGGGCTTCTTTCATATCACATGGGCCCTAAGCTAGGTGACCAAGGGTGGAATTAAGGATTTTAGGATTGGAAATTTCACCTCTGCTCAACAAAAATCTTCATTGTAATAAACCTAAAACAACCATTTGGGATTGATACATATGATTCATATTATGCTATCAATGTAGTTGTCACTCAGCATGGGCATTCGATAGCCTATCACAGTCAAAATCTATCTAATGTTTTTCAAAGATACCCGACCTACGAGATGTACTCCAATATTCAGGAATGTTGATAGTGGAAACATTACATTTTCGAGAAGGAAAAAATCATACACACTTATCATAGGCCTATGCAACTCATGCAGACAAAAGGAATGTTAAATAATGACCACCATCATGAGTGGGCCATGTGCATGCAACAATTCCACTTGAATATCAAGTAGAAGAAGGGTAGCACCAACCATGTCGTAGATTTCCTTAGTGGACCCCCAGTGGCGGCACTAACCACATTTCTTAACTCTTGTGGACATGTGAGATAAGGATGGCCACAATTATACAATAATTACCAAGACAAAAGGAATGTTAAAGAATGACCACCATCATGAGTGGTCCACGTACATGCAACAATTCCACTTGAATATCAAGCAGAAGAAGGGTAGCACCAACCATGTGGCAGATTTCGTCAGTTGACCCCCGGTGGTGGCACTAACCACATTTCTTAACTCTTGTGGACATGAGACATATGGATGGCCATAATTATACAATAATGACTCTGACTTTGGTACTTCCTACCAGACATTGAGTGCAAGAAAACTGGTTTCCGAATTTCATCTCGATGATGGTTTGTTATGTCATCTGACCCATATTTGTGTTCCTTCAAGTGGAAATACAAAGATGATCTAGGAATATCATCACAACCAAGCATCGAGACATTTTGGTGTAGAAAATATAGTGGTCGTATTGCAAAATAAATTTTATTGGTCGAAGCTTCGACAAGATGTTTGGAAGTATATCATATCATACACTTCCTACACCATTTCCAAGCCTACCATCAAGAAATAAGGGCTATAAAATGCTATGCCTACTCCATATATGCCTTGGGAGTCCATATTCATGGAATACATATCTGATCTACCCTTAACCAAGCATCGAAATGATAGTGTCTTAGTGGTCATTGATCAATTCTCTAAGATGAAAATTTTGGCACCCTACAAGAAGAGCATCATAGTCGAGCCCATTGCCAATATCTTCTTCACACGTGTTTGGGTTCATTTTGGGCTCCCAAAAAATATTATGTTTGATCAAGAGAATAGGTTCCTTAGCACTTCTTGGTTCAACCTATGGTTGATTATGGACACCAACCTGACTAAATTGATTTCCTTCTACCCACAGATTGATGGAAAAACATAGGTGGTTAACAGGATGATTTTCCATATCTTGAGGATGTGTAATTTGAAACAAACACACACATGGGATGAAATCCTTCCTTATGTTGAACATATCTACAAGAAATCCCTCCAAAAATCTATTGGCCAAAACCCTTTTTGAGTAAGCCATAAGAAATTCTATTCATTTTTTGCAGGTAAACCAGGAGAAACCATGACGAGAGGTCCTCCTGATTTCTTCTTATCCAATTATCCAAGAACATAATTAATTTATTCTAAAATATCTTCTTGAGTTTCCTCATTGGTTGTATCTAAAAATTTTCTCCATTTGATTTCCCTCTGTTCTAGATTATCAACATTAGTTTCTTATATTGTCACATTTGAAAGACCAATTTGCAGCTTATTGATGTTTGCTGGTCATTTCTCTCCGGTGATTATCCACTCAAGGATCATTGGACTGAATTTATACTCCAACTATCATTGCAACCTTTTGTTGCGATTATGTTTCCATCTTGTTCATGTTGATTGAATTCTGCATAATCAAAACATTTTTCACCTCTTGCAAGGTGTTATTTTTAGTTTTCATTTCAATAGTATTATTTTGACAATGTTGATAGACATGTAATCCAACATTCCTATGTTGTTCGTATATTAAATGATAGGGTACACACTCCCATGATATATATTTTTTCAAATAATAGGATGTTATCAA
>JZKD02S2241235.1:39383-55829 GCA_000966675.3 Picea glauca
GGGGTTACCTTCTAACCATCTTAAACCACATTCCTTATTTTAGGGCTAGCCCACTTCTAACCACTTACCAACTTAGTAATTTCTCTATTAAATTTATTATTTAAATAATTTATTTCTCTATCTTAAACTACTTTTACTACTTCGACCTTTTGGGGCTTCTAGATGACTCATGAGGGTTCTCCAACTTCACATGGCCATAACTCTTTAACCATGAGGATTTATGTGACATTCCACATACCAATGGAAATGGCATGCCATGCACTATCCATATAGAATAGTATTACCTACAAATATATCAAAACTCATACCATTATCCATCAAACAAACTTGGGTCCATTACCCAAACCTGGTTTCTCCAACTTCCATTAAGGGTTGACATCAATGACAACCAACCTTAATCAACATTACCGAGAGACAAATTCAACATTTTAGCTACATGTTTTGGGGATATCTGGAAAACATCTCTCAAGTCATCTGCTGAGAAAATAAAATGTGTTTTTTCATTATAAATCTTCGCGAATGTATGAATGAGTCCAGGGTCGCTATAAACCCAAGGGACAAGAGTTTCAAATAGATTACTCTTACAAAGCCACGGATGTTCATAATTTTCTTATATCCCTTGGTTAATAAGATTTGCAATTTGAAAGGGAGACTTTCTACACATTATCATATCATAGACATCAATGAAAACATTAGTAATAACCTAGTTATCCTCTCCTAGTAATTATTGTCAACTCTTCTTCTTTCTAGTTGACATTATGCCTTTTCTTTCACAATATGAACATTAAAATCAAACAATGAGAGCTTGATTTCAATTTCTTACCCTTTTCTAGTGTGAATGGTGGAAAGTTAGCTTTAGCGAGTATCAGAGTTCCTCTCGCAGACTCTCTGTAGTGAATAATGACCTAACTTGCCATCTTTTACGTAATTAGTAATGTTTCAATGGTCGATGCAGAGTTAATTGAATTTATGGAGTGAATGTGTGAGCTTTCAATCAATTGGTGTAATGCGTTGAAGCTATAATCATAAACAATAAGTGGAATCCACATGTCAATGTTGAATTAGTTCAGAAAGCACATAATCCTTTAAAGTTTGTGCATGTTTAGCCATGAAAGGAAAGTGAACCATTATATTAGAATCATATATAATCATTAGATTATTCGGACGTGAACCAATGATTAATTTCAGACTTGAATATAATCAAGTTCGTCAATCTTGATGGTGTTAGAACTGTCAGATCTTTTAGAAATGAAATATTGGCTTAAAGCCTCGGTAAATTCAGTTTGAAAACAATTAACAGTCGTTGATCATTTTGATTTTAGATCATTAGATCTGTCAGGTTTAAAAGGTGTAATTAATGCAATGACAACTTTGTACATGAGAGTTAATCCTGGTCATCTATTTCATAGGATGGTTATCTCTTGAATTAAAAATTTATGATTGAATAACATGAATTAATATAATTAAGTCAAATAAGTGATTAGAGAAAAGTTCTACTTCCTTTCATAAAGGAATTAGGTGTCAAATTTAGTTAAAACAAGTTGTGTGTCAAACATCACTTCCCAACATCTTTACATTTTCACCATGCGATAGCCCAAAACATAATACAATAGAAATTCGACCCCTAGCCTTATATTTATTTTTCACAAGGAACATAATCATTATCAACTATCAAAACAAGTTTGGCGAGTGATACTATTTGGACAATCTCTTTGTATGAGGCCTTATGTAATATCCCTAAGGCCAAACCCAATTGCAAATGTAAATACAAATGTACATAAGCTGGTGAGATGATTTGATATCATCTTGGTATGTACATTTCATGGCATAGTGCGCGCATGTACTGCGCAGTAAAATGAGGAAGTGTGCACATTCAGGGATACCGTGCGAAGCATCTTAAGTGCGCGCGATGTAGAGGCCAGTGAGCCCTGTGTATCTAATATGTTTTATAGGCTAGCGAGCAAGTATTATAAGCTAGGATGCTTATGTTTTGATTAGGCCGGAGAGCCTACATGTTAAAGGTCAGTGCGCCTATTTTTGTACATATCTCATATTTAATATAAAATACATCGGTGTGCGCACACCGACCATGATACAAGAGATGGGGGACTAAACTCCACTTCTTAGGGAAAGGGAAGGGGCTAAGTTAAGGAATATTATATTAATATTTCTTAAATCATAAAGTATGGATAATTATGTTATCCTAAGTTTTAAGTTGGGGCCAAGTGGGCCAAAGTAGCTTCCAACATAACAAGTGTCAAGTTGGGGGCATGCATACATACTATTCGACTTAGTTCATTTCGAGGGACTCTCCATCATTCAGACCATCATCTTTCCCCTTATTCATCCATCACTGAGATATACAATCAATCATCCAGGAGTATTGGCGACCATTGAGCTATCATTTGTATCTTCATGACTTTACCTGAAACTGCATCCAAAGCCCTCTATTAGTTAAGTGTTAGCTTGGCAGTGGGATTGAAGAAGCGGGTTTTCAAGCTCGTGGGATATTGAAGAGGTAGGTTGTTAGGCCTGTGAGAAATTATCTAGGTGAGATAATTGTTGGGGATTGATTTCCCGAAGGTGCTGAACTACAACTGCAAGGCTCTGAGGCTTCCTATCCAGCCTGTTGTTGAAGCCCTGGAATGGAAGTGGGGCAGTCGAGGGACTGTTGAGCAGAGAAGGGGCACACTTCTCTGAGTGGGATAGGCATGTGGGGAATGAGGGACTGTAGGATGTTAGTTGAGTGATCACTTGATGTCAAGTCTTTCCTGTTGTTCATGAGCCTTTAGCCTGGTTAGGAACCCCTTTACCCGAGTGGAGTTTAGTCTCAGCGCGACGATGACTCACTGTTGAGAGTGATGAATAGTGTGGTCTAAGGATTAGAGGTTCATGGAAGGTCTGTACGTAGTTGGTGATATTCTCACAAAGATAAGTGTCAATTGTGTGATTAATTTACATGATGCATTGTTATTCAAGTGTTATTTCTATGGGTTTATCCTATGCATGATCATAGTTGTCTGTATGCATATGGGCATTGTCTGTATATTTTTCATGTATATGTTTACTGCTATTTTAGTGTGAATTCATCTTTTTACATAGCGTATTTGTCTGTTCATGCTTTTTATATATTAAGCTTCCACAAGAGTTTTGTGTGTGCATATGTTTTAATTGCAGGCAGATAGAAAATTATATGATACATAACTTAGTTAGGATGTTAAGTATGTTATAGTACATTCCGCACAGAGAACATATGTGCTCTCTGGTGTAGCATGGCCCGACATGAATGGTTGGGGACGTTACAAATTGGTATTTGAGCATGAAAGGGTGTTCAGGAGTAGCATGGCCAAGCTTGTTGAAGGTTGGGAATGTTACAAAGATGGTTTTAGAGCTATCTAAAGTGTTTGAGGAGTGGCATGTCCCGGCCGGTGTGAGGCCAGAGATGTTACAAATTGGTATTGGAGCTTCATTTTTCAACACTGAGCCTGGATGGGCCGAGAAAGTTGATTTGAGGCAAAATGTGACAAAGGATTTAATTCGAACTGACCAAATTTCAGTTGTAGAGTGTCCATGGAGAAAAGTAACAACAACTTGGCGGAAATGGGAAAAACCCCAATTTATGTCAGTGGATTCATGAGAAAATTGAGAAATTCAACCAAGTGATGAGATATTACTGATTTGATATCTATCCGAGAAAATTCAAACTTGGAATTGATCGAATTTGAAGTTACAGTGAAGCCATGACAGATGGAGCGAAAAATGTTAGCGTGTAGGTGCGTGTAGTAAACTGTGGCATCACACGGAAGAATATGGTGTGCGGGTGTGCACACTAAATTTGGAATTGCGTGGAGTGCACATGCATAAGAAGGTATGCGTGGTGTAAACACACACAATAAGGGCACGCAGGGTGTATGTAGTATTGGCAGAGCATAGGAAAGTTTGGTTGGCGCACGCACAATATGGATATATGTTGTCGCACAATAGTTTAGTAAGGTGCATGCAGAGTATTGATGCACGGTGGGGCATATTGAAATTTGGCATGGTGAAATTCGTAGAGATAAATGCATGTGGAATATATGTGCACGATACCAAAAACTCGGCGCAACGGATAATAGTGCAAGAACCAAAACTGCATGCGGTAGTTATTGGCGCGGGACACAAAAGTGCATGCATGTTATTGGCGTGACAAAGAAGTGATAAAAATTTGTTTTAAAGTGCATGAAGCAGAATTTAACTGTGATATTGCATCACATGGAAAATATGGGAGCATAGATTGAAACTTCTTCGCGTGAAGTTGTTTGAAGGGGGAAGAAAAGCAAAAACAGTGAATGGTAAATTATAAGACCCCGACTAACTCCATGAAGCCATAACTTTTTGATCAAGACTCATAATAGAACATGTGAGAATGCGTTGGAAAGGTATTGGAAGGTGGAATATAATTGTTCACATAGAAAATTGAATGGGAATATAATGTTTCAGGAAATCAGAAAAAAAATATTTTGATAAATTATTGAACCAAAATGGTTCATGTTTTTCATAAAATTGCAAGTTATTTTGGCTGCACATTTTGCAGAAGTTAACAACAAATAGATCATATCAAGATCGGTTTAGAGTCCAAAGTAATGGAAGAGGCACTAGGAAATTACAGTCAGGAAGATGAAGCCAGAGGGATGGATGTCCATTTGAGCCTGGAAGGAACAAACTCTAATGGACATGGTGAAAAAAGGGATGAAAACATCAATATGGCATCGACCATTAAAAATTTACAGAAGGATATTCAAAGCCATAAGTTGATAATGAAAGGCTTTGAGAGCCAAGGAGCAGTAGGATGACTTCAACATGAAGTTATTGGGGATCTTGAACATAATAGAAAATAAATTGGATAAGGAGAGTGGCTCGAGCAAATCGGGAAGTCACGAGTCTCATAATGAGTAAATAAAAAAAAGAAGTGTTAGCAGGCATCACCACCACTCCCTGAGGAATTCCAATAAGAGATCACACAGCAACTCAAGTCCATCCTCTGTCATAAAGTATGAGAGGTCTTGGGTGGATGAACTGCGAGGAGAAATGAACAAAATCAAACCTCCTACATTTGATGATGAGAACAAGTAGGATGAATATGTAGAGACATGGTTGTTGGGCATGAGAAATCATTTTCAATTGCATAATTATTCCTCTCATGTAGAGGGTAGAATTTTCATCTATCAACTTAAAGGAAAAGAATCCATGTGGTGGGATCAGCTTGTGCAGGTGCAAGAATTGAAAAAGAAAAGTGTTACTTGGAGAAGATTCAAGTATTTTGGAAAGAAATACTTGACTAAGAGATAATATGACAAGAAAATGAAATATTTCTTTGAAATCAAGCTTGGGAGTATGACAATTGAGGAATATGAGAGAAGGTTTATAGAACTATTGAAGTATGTCTCTTTCATCAAGAATGAGATAGTCAAAATTCAAAGGTATTTGAGTGGATTGCCATCATTCATCAGTGAAAAAATATAGTATGATGATCCCAAGACATTGGAGGAGACCATAAGGTGAACTAAATTCCTATATGATTAGCAAAAATCAAGGCCAACATTCCAAAAATCTTGGGAAGAAAAAAATAAATTCAAGATGCATCAAAAGAAGAAGGTGTCTAAACCACCATTCTTCAGAAATAGTCCATAAGGACAACAAACTCCTAAGGAACCCAGAATGATGGACATAGGAATTCAAAGGCCAAGGCAACCACCTATTCAATGTTGGGGTTGTAAAGGTGTTGGAATTACTAATACAACTGAGAGGGGGGGGGTGAATCAGTTCTCTTTGATCTTAAACAATTTTAAATCTATTAAAATATTCTTAATCTTTATTCAAGTGATCATCAACATTATACAGCATATGGATAGTAAAAGTAAAATGAATCAGTCACACATAAGGTATACACAGAGACAAACTTTCATGAGGAAACCCATAAAGGGAGAAAACCTCTTCTTCTTCGAAATGACAAGAAGTCTTTTAAGTTTTGTACATCATATTTAATTGAGCACCAAGTCAATGTGAGGCTGTTACCTCTGTTTTACAAGATGCAACTTGTTTGAGAGCACCAACTCTCTGGTTTCTCTAGCACCCACTAGAAGGAACAACCCACTCCCTGAATATTCCAGCACCAACTGGATGGAAGCACCAACTTCCTGAATGTTCCAACACCAACTAGATGGAAGCACAAACTTCTAGTTACACATGATCCAACCTGTATAACAGAGAACACTTGTTCTCCCTTGCACCACCCTGCCACCCTAGTTTCTCCAGCTGCAACCAGATGGAAGCTACAACTTCCTGTGTTCAAGCTTCCACTTGAACCTCTGAGGACAACAGTCCTTCCAAGCACCTCCCAACATCCCTATAATATGAATGGCTAAATAAAATAGTCAACTATACAGATAAATCAGTTCTTACCAATCTTTCTTTGTTCTATAAATCTGGTCTTCTACACACTATTATGTTGCTCTTCTCTTCCTCTGTTTGTTCAGCAGGTATGCTCTGCATCAACTCATTCTCTCATTATTCTCTTCTTTTTCTCTTTCTATCATTTTGCTCTACTTCTACTCTTTCTGTCATTATGCTCTGTTTCTACTCTGCGTTTCATCTCACTCTGCACATTTTCTAAGTCTCATGCTATGCATCCTCTCATTTTCCCTTTCTTACGGTTTCATTCATTTTCCATCCGGAACAGCCAACCATACATAGTCTGTCTCATTTTCTTATATACACAACTACACGATGGTTCAACTTCCCAACTCCTTAGTCAAAAGAATGCCAACTGTCCGAGCAACTGAAACGCCAACTGAAACGTTAACTGATTTGCAATCATGAGTCCATTTCACTAACAGATTCACAACTGAGGGGTTAACTGAGAGAGAGAAAAATAACCTTCTGATCATATTCCAATTTATCTGCAACGTTGGATGAACTTTATTAATCTTTCCTTTAAATCGGGTTTCGACATTTCGGCATTCCTGATGTTCAATGTTCTTGTCACTTACAAATCCCGATCCTCAAAATTTTGTAAAGAAGTCAAATCAATGATCCAGATCATATCTTGATCTGACGGTTCAGATTACATCACGATTTCACATATTGCAATATCGGGATTCTTGATGTCAATAATATTTGACATGTCCAACTCTCAATCCCCAAAACTCCGACAAGGGATGGAATCAACGGTCCAGATTCAACCTTAATCTGACGGCTCAAATTACATCGCGATTTCACATATCGCGATATCAGGATTCCTGATGTCAATAATCTTTGACATGTCCAAATCTCGATCCCTGAAACTATGACAAGTGCTGGAATCAACGATCCAGATTCAACCTTAATTTGATGGCTCAGATTACATCGCGATTTCACATATCGCGATATCGAGATTCCTGATGTCAATAACCTTTGACATGTCCAACTCTCGATCCCCAAAACTCCGACAAGAGTTGGAATCAACGGTCCAGATTCAACCTTAATCTGACGGCTTAGATTACATCGTGATTTCACATATCGTGATATCAAGATTCTTGATGTAAAAAATCTTTGACATGTCCAACACACGATCCTCGAAACTCCGACATGGTGTACGTCTGTTGATCTCACATGTGTTAAATAACTACTACATGTCACCTTGATTCGTGACTTACATGTGCTTGGCATGTTGAATTAGTTTGACACTTGTCATTACCTGGTTGTGCCACGTGTTCCTAGCTGATGTGAGTCAGATCGATGGTTCAGATGTGATGTTGATTTGACGGCTCAGATTACGTCGGGATTTTACTTATCAAGAAATCGGGCTTCTTGTTGCATTGCTTCTTTGACATCTCCAACATGCGATCCTCGACACTCCGACAGGGAGTCAGATCAATAGTTCAGATGTGATCTTGATTCGATGGCTCAGATTACGTCGGGATTTTTCATATCCAGAAATCAAGATTCCTATTGCATTGTTTCTTTGACATCTCCATAACGCGATCCTCAAAACTCCGACGGGGAGTTGGATCAATGGTCCACATAACCCCCTGAGATGGATGGTCCTCCTACTTTCAAAATTTGTGAGCCCTCTACTCCTTGCACTTTTAAAGATCGTGTAGGTTTTCCTCAATCCAATGGTGGTCGGTCCTTGCACTCAGATCTAATGCCTGGGATCTATCCTCCTCTTCAGCGTGCTCTTCTTGTCTTTATTCAGATCTGACGACCCTCATGCTGTCGGGAATTTTGGATGGGATCCAACGATCAGAAATGCTTCTTGGGCCTTCGATCATTTTGTCAATGTTGTGTTGCCTTCGATCATTCGATCTTCCTTTACTTACCTTCTATTTGCTTGTTGATCATCGCTGCTATACTCAAGCCATCATTACTTTTGTAATTGCCCTCAATGATAAGCAATCATTGTCATGTTAAATATTTGCCAACAAAAGGGGATCAAATGTTCAGATATTGTCCTCGCAGAGGTGAAAAAGGAAGGACTCTTCATAATGTACAACAATCTGAAACAATGGAGAACATGGGCAGAAAGATACCCAGGATCTATGCAGCCCTCGACAACAAGAAAGAAAAATATCAATCACATATGATTGAAGTGGAAGGTATGATCAAAAACCAAACCATTCCTATTTTAATTGATTCAGGAGATAGTCATAGTTATATAGATCCTAAGGTGGTGGAAAGTTTGAATTTACCAAGAAGAAAGCATGGGAAATCTTGGTTGGTGCAGCTGGCTACAGAGGTCAAAATAAAATTTAATGAGATGGTTAAGTCATGTCTTATTGACATGAATGGACTGAACACCTAGGCATATTTGAACATGTTTCCTTTAGGTTCCTATGACTGTCTAATTGGGATGGATTGGTTGGACCAATATCATGCCATCCTAGACTGCCATAAAAAAGAATTTACTTTTTTGAATGAGGAAGGTAAACTAAGGAAAGTGTAGGGAATTCCCAAGGTCGTAGCCATCATAGAGATTTCAACATTGCAACAGAAATAATGTTATAGAAAAGGTTGTCAAATAGTTGCAACTCATTTGGAAGAGACACCTAGATATAAGGTGCCAAATTTGGAAGATTATGCAGTGGTGGAAGATTTTGAAGATATGTTCAAGGAGGTACAAGGACTACCCCCAAAGAGGGACATTGATTTCTCTATAAATCTAATGCCTAGAGCAGCTCCAGTGTCAAAGACTCCTTACAAAATCATTAAACCAGAGCTGAAGGAGTTGCAAATGCAACTTGAAGAGATTCTGAAGAAGGGGTGAATATGCCCAAGTGTGTTACCTTGGGGTGCCCCAGTCTTGTTTGTGAAGAAGAATGATGGAACATTAAGAATGTGCATTGATTTCAGAGAGTTGAATAAAGTGACTGTAAAGAACAAGTATCTTCTGCCAAGGATTGATGATGTTTTTTATCAATTAAAGGATGCAAAGATATTTTCAAAGATAGATCTCAGGTCAGGATACCATCATGTAAGGATTAAAGAGGAAGATATTAACAAGACCTCTTTTAGGACAAGTTATGGTCATTGGGAATTGACAGTGGTACCATTTGTGTTGTCAAATGTACCAGCTATTTTCATGTTCTTAATGAATGGTGTTTACTGAGAATATTTAGACAAGTTTGTCAATGACTTTTTGGATGACATTCTCATATATTCCAAGTCAGAATAAGAGCATGAACATGATTTGAGGATGGTTTTGCAAGTATTAAGGGATAATCAATTGTATTCCAAATTGAGCAAGTGCTCATTTTCCCATAAGAAAATTCACTATTTAGGGCACATCATTTCAAAGGATGGGATAGCAGTGGACTCTGAGAAGATAGAAGCCATTAGAGAATGGACAGTGCCAAAGAATGTGATAGAGGTGAGATCATTCATGGGCCTTGAAGGATACAATAGGAGATTTATAGAAGGATTTTCAAATATTACACACCCAATCACTTCATTGCAAAGAAAGGGTGTGAAGTTTTAGTGGACATTAGATTGTGAAAAGAGTTTCCAACACTTCAAACAATTATTAACAAGTTTTCCAATATTAAGGATAGCAGACCCAAATGAAGACTTGATTGTATGCATAGATGGATGTAAAGAGGGACTTGGTGGAGTCATTAGTCAAAATGGGTTTGTTATATGTTATGAGTCAATGAAGTTAAAGGAGCATGAAAGAAACTATGCCACTCATGATTTGGAGTTGGAAACCATAGTACATGCCTTGAGGAAATGGAGACACTACCTCATGGGGAAAAGGTTTGAGATGAGGACAAACCACAATGGTCTGAAATATTTGTTTGATCAGCCAACTTCAAATGCTAAGCAAAGCAGATGGTTAGAATTTCTAAGCTAATATGACTTCGATATAATGCATATCAAGGGGAAAGAGAACAAGGTAGTTGATGCACTCAACAGAAGAGTGCATGAAATGCATGCTACAACCATTAGCATGTATCAATCAGATTTGAAACAAAAAATTATAGAGACTACCAAATCAGATTTACAATACAAGGATTTAGTGGCAAATTTACAACAAGGTAATTTGCAGTAGAAAATTGAAGAATACAAGCTAGATGAGGATGAAATTCTCATATACAGGGGAATAATTTATGTACCAAATTCTCAGGAATTGAAAAATCTGATATTGAGAGAAATGCATAATGTGCCTTATGTTGGGCACCCACGATATCAGAAAACTATTTCCACTGTCAAGAGCCAATATTATTTGCGAGGCATGAAGAAAGAGGTTGTTGATTTTATTGTCAGATGTTTGGAATGTCAAAAAGTAAAGGCTAAGCATAGACACCCAACTGGTTTGCAACAACCATTACCTATTTCTGAGTGGAAATGGGAAGTTGTACCCATGGATTTCATTACCAAACTGCCCAGAATGAATAAACAACATGATTCTATCATGGTAGTGGTGGATAAGCTTACTATAGCTGCCCATTTTATTCCAATTAAGTTCACTCACAAGGAAGCAAAGATTGTTGATGTTTATATGAGGGAAATTTCTATGTTACATGGCATAGCCAAGACAACTGTGTGTGACAGAGATTCAAAGGGATTATTTAATGGATTTGGAAAAAATTTTAAATTTAGTACAACTTATCATCCAGAAACAGATGGAAAAACAGAGAGGGTGAACCAGGTGATTGAGGATATGTTGAGGACGTATGTGCTGAATAAACCATCAAAATGGGAAGACTACCTACACTTGGTAGAGTTCACTTATAACAATGGATGCCAAGCATATCTAAAGATGAGCCCATTTGAGGCACTTTATGGTAGAAAGTGAAACACATCAGTAAGCTGGGATAACCCAACAGATAGAGCAGTGGTTGGGCCAGAATTGCTCAGGGAAATGGAAGAGCAAATGTTGAAAATAAAAGAAAATTTAAAGGTTGCCCAAATAAAGCATAAAATCTTTGCTAATAAGGGCATAAATCACATGGAATCTAAAGTGTTTGACCATGTATTCTTGAAAGTGAAAGCCAACAGAACTCCCTGAAGTTGGGAAATTATTCAAAGTTGGCAGCGCACTATTTTGGGTTGTTTGAAATCCTAGAGAAGATTGGTCGAGTAACTTATATGATTGCATTGCCTGCATCTATGTCTATTCATAATGTATTCCATGTATCCTTACTAAAGAAATATATACATGATGCTAATCATGTTATTGATTGGAATGTGATTCAGGTGGAGCAAGAAGGCATTTTTCAAGTGCGTCTAGTGCACATTCTGGACTGGAAAATAAAACATCTCCATAATCGAGCCATACGTCTTGTAAAGGTCCAATGGACCTGGTATGGTCCTGAGGATGCTACTTGGGAGCATGAGGATGTAATGCGGGCAGAATACCCACATATTTTTGAGGATTTTGAAATTTAGTTGTACATGGGTACATGATACATTGAGGACAGTGCATAAAAAAGGGGAGGGAATTGTAATAACCTTGAGGCTAAACCCAATTGCAAATGTAAATACAAATGTACATAAGTTGGTGAGTTTATTTGATATTATTTTGGTATGAACATTTCATGGCATAGTGCGTGCATGTATTGCACAATAAAATGAGGAAGTGTACACATTCCGGGATACCGTGCAAAACATCTTAAGTGTGCGCCATGTAGAGGCCAGGGAGCCTTGTGTATATGATATGTTTTATAGGCTTGTGAGCCAGTATTATAAGCTAGTATGCTTATGTTTTGATTAGGCCAGAGAGCCTATATGTTAAAGTCCAGTGCGCCTATTTTTGTACATATCTCATATTTAATATAAAATACATCGTTGCGCATAAACCGACCACGATAAAAGAGATGGGGGACTGAACTCCACTCGTTAGGGAAATGGAAGGGTCTAAGTTAAGGAATATTATATTGATATTTCTTAAATAATAAAGTATGGATACTTGTGTTATCCTAAGTTCTAAGTGATAGCCAAGTGGGCCAAAGTAGTTTCCAACATGACAAGTGTCAAGTTGGGGGCATGCATACATATCGTTGGACTTAGTTCATTTCGGGGGACTCTCCATCATTCAGACCATCATCTTTCCCCTGATTCATCCATCATTAAGATATGCAATCAATCATCCTGGATTATTGGCGGCCATTGAGCTATCACTTGTATCTTCATGACTTTCCCTACACCCATATCCAAAGCCTTATGTTGGGTAACTGTTAGCTTGGGAGCGGGATTGAAGAAGCATGTTGTTAGGCCCATGGGATATTGAAGAGGCAAGTTTTCAGGCCCGTGAGCAATTCTATGGGTGAGATAATTGTTGGGGATTGATTTCCCAAAGGTGTTGAACTACAACTACATGGCTCTGAGACTTCCTATCTGGCATGTTGCTGAAGCCCTGGAAGGGAAGTGAGGCAGTCGAGGGATTGTTCAGCAGATAAGGGGCACACTTCCTTGGGTGGAACAGACATGTGGGGAATGAGGGACTGTAGGTTGTTAGTTGAATGAGCACCCGAGACAAAGTCTTTCTTGTTGTTTATGAGCCTTTAGCCTGGTCAAGAAACCCTTAACCCGGGTGGAGTTTAATCCTAGCTCAGGGGTGACTCACAGTTGATAGTGATGAACAGTGTGGTCTAAGACTGGGAGGTTCGTGAAAGGTTTGCACGCAGTTGGTGATATTCTCACAAAGATAAGTGTCAATTGTGTGATTAATTTACATGTTGCATTGTTATTCACGTGTTATTTGTATGGGTTTATCCAATGTGTGATTATAGATGTATGTATGCTTATGGGTATTGCATGTATATGTTTACTTCTATTTGAGTGTGAATTCATGCTTTTACATAGCATATTTGTTTGTTCATGCTTTTTATATATTAAGCTTCCACAAGAGTTTTGTGTGTGCATATGTTTTAATAGCAGGCAGATAGAAAATTATATGAGACATAACTTAGTTAGGATGCTAAGTATGTTACAATACCTTCCGCACATGGAACGTCTCTGATGTAGCCTAGCTCGACATAAATGGTCAGGGAAGTTACAAATTGGTATTTAAGCATGAAGGAGTGTTCACGAGTAACATGGTATGACTTGTTCAGGGCTAACAGTTTCATAGCTAAGTAAAGTGTCTAAAGAATGGCACAATTTCATAGCTAAGTAAAGCGTCTAAAAAATGACATGTCCCACCCTTAAAGCGTCTAAAGAATGACATGTCCCACCCGGTGTGAGGAAGGGGATGTTACACCTTATATAGTTGGCGTCCAAAAATGGGAAAAGCTTTTGATATATACTTTTTTAATATAGATGAAAAATAAATAAATCTTATAAACAAAATTATACACAATAATGAATAATGATTCTTCCCACTACAATCTTAATTAGGAGTAATATTCATGATTTTACCATGCATATTTTTTTTCCAATTAATATCTTTATTTAATCATGAGTATTACTCATGATTTTACCATGCATATTTGTTTTCCAACTAATATCTTAATCCATGACTCTGCGTTGTATGATGCTTTGTTTTTCATTGTTAAGAATAGTGGCACTAGATATGGATAGGAAGAATATGATTACAATATCGTATCTCTATGATTAGAAGAAAGATGAAGGGACATCGGGCAAGGAGAATACGAAGGGATAACCTAAACATATTTTATATGTAAACCCATAGAAAGCAGAGCTGCAAGAACGTCCACTCCGTCCCCATGGCTGATTCTTCACTGATCCCTGGTATTCTTGATCACATTGTGGAGGCGGAAATAATCCCGCTCTTGCCATGGCACACCCGACCCCTTCTGAAGGCTTTGAGCATACCCTGGACGAACGCGTTAAACGCAATTGGAGTACAAGGCGGAAAGAGATTAGACCCCATTGGGGAACGCATTGGTAGAGTAACCCGTTTGAAGCAGTCGCTTGAATGCCGTCTTGCAGTGGAATATCATCGTACGTATCGACACAGGTACTCAGAGCTCGTCATTCTTCCGTGATCATTGGATTCATAGTTTATTTATTTCTCTATTTAGTCAAGTTTATTTCGCCTATAAAAACGTTTTACTTTTCGATGGGCAATGGAGAAACGTCGCTCCCATCAGAGGACGCGGGCCTGACACACTCACAAGTTCCGACGCGGGAAATGTTGTGGGAGTGGTTGAGGGTTATTGCCCGACAATTAGGGTTATTGATAGCGATCCGGGTTTATGGCACATATGAAGATCAAGCTGGGTCGGAGGCGACCTTTATGTATATCGCAGATAGCAGTTTTATTTGAATATAATAAAGATACCTGCATGGGAAGAAATAACTGATCGGGCACCCGGCGAAGATCTTCTCTACATATGTACTCTCCGCAGCCATTTTTTGTGTATATGGAGATCATACTTTATTTCTTTGGGGCAGTTTCTTACACACAGATGGTTGCGGTTATTGACCTCAATACTAAGCATGGAACAATAGCATTGTCGAAGCTAACTTTGGGGGCAATCTGAATGTTGAGAAAAATGTTCTGCTCGTAGATATGATTTGACCAAGACAAATGAACGTTGGATAAGAGCTGGATCGATATTATCGCCGGCTGATCCTGTATTTCTATGGACTTGGTGTGTTGAATACGATGACCTAGGTGAGAAGCAGCTGTGGAAGCAGAGGAGCTGTGGATTTCAACCTGTGTAAATGGCAAGTTGTAGAGAGGTTACGAGAAGAGGATTGATTCGCAAGGTTTGGGATGACATCGTGCTCCCTGACAGAGAAGTAAAATGTGAAGCAGAATGTACATAAAATACACCATGCAAACAAACACGGTGAGGATACATTATTCAATGAAGACGGATTACATTCTTATATAGGAAAAGATTCTCCCGAGTCGGTTACAGGCAAACCAAAGACAACATGACTCTTAACTAAGAACTGACTCTTAACACGCCTACAACTGACTCTCACAAATGATGCTTATAATTGGCGCTTATAACTGACGCTTACAACTAGCGCTTTCTCCATTATTTCCAAGTCTCCCCCTAAACAGTTCAAACTTAATCTTTCCAAGAGGCTTAGTGAAAATATCAGCAGCATTTTCACTAGTATTACAATACACAAGAGTTATTTCATTTGACTGCAACTTTTCTCGAACAAAATGATAATGAGCTTCAACATGCTTTGTCCTTGCATGAAAAATTGTATTCTTCGCAATATTGATTGAACTTTGATTATCACATCTGATCATTGTAGGTTCCTTTCGTTCTTCTCCAACATCTTGAAGAAGTCTTCTTAACCAAACAACTTCACAAGTTGCTACACACAAGGCTTTATATTCTACTTCAGTAGAAGACAAAGATACAGTAGGCTACTTTTTACTGCTCCATGAAACAACCCTGGATCCAATGCTCAACGCATATCGAGTGGTTGATCTTCGATCATCCAGATTGTCAGCCCAATCAGAATCTAAATAACCTATCAACTTAACATCAGATGCATCAGTATACTTAATACCATAATCAAGTGTACCTTTTAGATACCTGAGTACTGCCTTTGCTGCATTTTAATGGCTTTCATGAGGTTTTTCCATGAACTGACTTAACACACTCACAGAATATGAAATATCAAGTCTCGTTGTGGTGAGATAATTCATAGTACCCACCATCTGTCTATACACAATGCCATTCACCTCCTTTGAACCATCATCACAAGACAGTTTCACATTCTGTTGCATGGGAACAATAGAAGTCTTACACTGATCCATTTTAAATCTCTTAAGTATTTCTCTGATATACTTACTCTGATAAACAAAAGTTTGGCTTGCATTTCTCCAAACTTCAAGACCTAGGAAGTAATGTAACTCACCAAGATCTTTCATTTCAAATACCTTTGATAACTGCTCCTTGATTTCATCAATTAACTTCTTTGCATTTCCTGTAATTATTAAATCATCAACATATAATGAAATCAATACTATATACCCCTGTTCATCAAATTTGG
>JZKD02S2241235.1:72224-106569 GCA_000966675.3 Picea glauca
TCTTCTCTATTTTCTTTCATCACATATACATTATTTTTTGTCCTTATGCCTTTGGCCACCACTTGTCCTAAGTTTACAGACTTTATCTTGCAGTCCTTGGACATGAACAACACCTTGAATCCTCTGTCACACATTTGACTTACACTGAGCAGATTATGTTTCAGCCCATCCACAAGTAGAACATCTTGGGCTTTTCCTTTTCCATTACTTAAGCTCACCATCCCTTTGTCTTTTATTTTCCCTGGATCATCATTTCCAAAGGTTACGCTTCCTAATTTGCTTTGACTTAGAGATAGAAACTTGTCTTTGTCTCCCATCATTTGTTTGGAGCATCCACTATCTATATACCAAGGGTTCATTTTTTGTTGAGCAGACAATACTAATCCACACTTGTTACTTTCCTTCTTCTTCCAAAACTTGACATTTTCAGCAGGGGATTTCGAATCTGGTTCATAGTTCCTTAACCGACACTCAATAGATTTATGTCCAAAGTTATGACAGGTGTATCATTCAACCTCATTATTCAATCAGTCAAACTTATTGTTGCAGTGTTGCCTACTTATTGACTGTTGATTATTTCTCGGCCTCCTTAGTTGTATGTGTCCAGACTTAATTTCCCAATTTGCAGTCCGTGAAGGATTATTACTTGAATGTATCATTCTTTGTTGTGGGAAGTATTTATTCCTTTGAAATCTTAATTGCTCATGTCTAAGTCTTAAGGAATAATTTACATCTTTGTGACCAATGTTAGAGCAGTAGAAACAATAGCCATAGAAAAATTCTTTGTACTTGGAAAATGGTTTCCTTCTTTGAGAAAATCGATTTCTTTCTTGCTGATGACATCTTTCAGCAGAGAGAGAATTATTTCTTCGTTCTATAGATTCAATCCTGGCACCTTTTTCTTTACTCGTCCTGGGCATCTGATTGTCTTCCTTTGTTTCTGCATGCTTGTTATTGTCATTGGTTGTACTTTTGACAAACTTGATGGGTTCTTCATTTCTTGGCTTCCCACTGCTTGATCCCTCTTCATAACCCAAACCAGTTTTCATCTTTGGATTCCTTTGCTGATTTAGAATGGTGGCTAATCCTTCCGAGGCTTTGATACTTGAAAAATTCTGATTATACAAGGCTTAAAATTTCTCCATTTCTTTCCTTGTTTTCACTACTTCTTGTTCTAATGATTCACATCTTGTCTTCTTTTCTGATAGCTATTGTTTCAGAATCTCTTCGATTTTCTTTGCCTCTTCCAATTCTACTTTTAGTAGGACAAGGTATTCACCAGGTTCTTGACCATCTTTCTTGAACTGTATTGACAATTGTCTTTGCTTTATGTTCTTGATTCTTAGTCTGTCAATCTCTTCCAATGCACCAATCAGTTCTCCTTCCATGTCAACCACATGTTCTTCATCATTCTCATCACTGCCTTTACTTTTATTATCATAATTTTCTTTGGCCATAAGCATGAATTCATTTACCTTATCTTCATAGGAAGAGTCACTATCAGTGACTTCTTAGGAGTCATCATTGTTTACACATAAACTTTTATTTTTATCAAATATCCTGGATTTGTGCTTCTCTTCACCTTCATAGTTCTGATCATGTTTCTTGTGTGGACATTTATTTTCAAAATGACCTATCCTTCCTCAGTTAAAGCATTTGAAAGGCAGTTTACCTTTGTATTTTCCTGATCCCTTCTTCAGTCTCTTCACGAATTTTTCTTCAATTTCATCGGGCTTAGAATCCTCAGTCTTGTCTGCTTTAAATGATGCTTCTCTGGAAGTGGGTTTATCTTTAACTATTCTCATTTCATATGCAGTCAGTGTTCCTAAAAGTTGATCAAACTACAAGGTTTTTAGATCATTAAGTTCTTCTATAGCAGGGACCTTCGGGTTGAACCTATCTAGGAGAGATCTCAAGATTTTCTGAACTAAAGAAGGTTCCCCAATTGTTTCACCAAGTACCTTCATTTCATTTACCATTTCTTCTATTCTCAGAAAGTATTTTCCAACAGTTTTATCTTCCTTCATCTTTAGCTATTCAAACTATATTCTGTAAGTTTGAATATTTGCATCCTTTACCTTCTCATTAGCCTCATAACGATTAATGAGTTTGTCCCACATTTCTTTGGCATTTTCTAGGTGCATAACTTTTACGAATTCTTCTTCTGCAAGCCCACTCAAGATAGCATTCATAGCCTTAGCGTTGAAGCTAAATTCTAGTTTGTCATCCTTATTAGCTAGCACAACTGGCTTTACATAACCAGTATCTACCACATCCTAGACATCTGCACATAAATCCATTACGTAGGTTCTCATTCTAACTTTCCAGAAGGCAAAGTTTGTTCCATTGAATAGAGGGGCCTTATTGGTTGAATTTCCTTCATGTCTTGACATGTTTAAGATCTAGGATCTACCCTTAGATAAAAGGGGTTGGCTCTGATACCAATTGTTGGACAACTGAGAGGGGGGGGTGAATCAATTGTTACTGTGCTTAAACAATTATGCTTCTTTTGAACTTTTTGCAGAAACACTAAATGGTGATCACAATAATGCATGGAAATAAACAATGGCACATTCAGCATCAGTCACATATATGAGAAACACAGAGACAAATATTTCCCGAGGAAACCCATACAGGGTAAAAACCTCTTTTTCTTTATATGATAAGTAATAGTTACATTTTTTACATTATCATACATATGAGCACCAACTCATAATGAGGCTACAACCTTAGTTTTGAAAGTTGCTACTTGCTGAGAGCACCAACTCTCTATTTTCTCTAGCACCCACTAGAAGGAAGCACCAAATCCCTAGTTTCTCTAGCACCAACTAGAAGGAAGCACCAACTCCCTGGTTTCTATAGAACCAACTAGAATGAAGCACTAACTCCCTGAGTGTTTCCAACACCAACTGGATGGAAGCACCAACTTCCAATCATACAGGCACCAACCTGTATAACAGAGAACAAGAGTTCTCCCTTACACCACCCTGCCACTTTGGTTTCTCTGGCTACAAACAGATGGAAGATACAAATCCCTGTGTTCAAGCACCCACTTGAACCTCTGAGGAAAACAATCCTCCCTAACACCTCTCTTCCACCCTTAAATATAAATCTTTGCTACTGAAAGTTATTACAGTGATATAATGTTCAACAATGTCTTACCAGACTCATCATTGTTCTGTTTCATTTTGTTGCTCTGTCTGCCTCACTGCCTTCCTGCACACATGACTTACACTATCTGTTCTTCTGCCATTTATACTCTCTACACCATGTCCCTTCAATTAAACCTTCCTCTACTATGTATTTATTCTCCTGCACTCTGCCTCCTTGCTCACACTTCAATCCTTCCACACATCAACCACAACAACTCCAACAACAACAAAAACCCCATCTCTTCTCTGTACCATGTATATATATCTTTTGTGCATCTTGTGCATGCAATATTTTCCATTCTTCTGCATGCTCACACCGCGCCAATATCCTCCACATCTCAAGTGCTCTGCGTGATCATCATGGTAACACTTCAGCTTCTCTGGCGGTTTTCCCACATGTTCAACATCAATGGGTGTGATGTCGAGATTCCTCATACTCTTTGGTAGTTGAGACTCTTAGTCTTCTCTATGACAGTTGAGCTCATCCTTTATGTTTCAGTTACGAGCTCAAACCCTCATCCAGCTGTCAATTTCCTCCACAAATCGTCTTCATTCCACTGGAAAATTCCATGTGACTCTTCAGCTCCTCTGGAAATCACACCAAAGTCTCTTTGCATCCTCTAGTAGAAACCATCAATGGTTTCTAGCAGTTTCACTGTGTCATGCAAAATTATCCCTCCAATCTCCTTCAGGTTTATCTGCTCCGTTGGATGAACTTTATTAATCTTTCCTTTAAATAGGGTTTCGGCATTTCGACATTCCTATGCCTAAGTGTCTTCACACTTCAATTCAATATCTCTGAAGCTTCAATATAGAGATTTTCTACGCGAGCTCCTTCCTCTATATGACCATGGTCATAACCAAGTGCCTATGCAAAAAGTGCTTTTCGCAAATTTGCGTTTCGTGAATCTGGAGATGAGGCATCTCGAATTTCCAAGTCGCGATCTCCGAAAACCTGAAATGGAGCTTATCTAGACTGACTCCTTCCCTTCTTGTGACCATGGGCTATGACCACATCCTTATGCATAAGGCACTTTCACGATTTCACATTTCGTGAGTCTGGAGATGAGACATCTCGACTCTCCAAGTCGTGATCTCCGATACTCCGATATGGAGTTAGATCAATGGTCCAGATCTGAGCTTGATTCCATGGCTGTGATTGAATCACAATTTTGCATATCGTGAAATCGACATTCTTGTTGCATTGTTTACTTGCCACTCCATGTTGCGATCCCCGAAACTTTGACACAGACTGGAATCAACGGTACAGATCAAAGCTTGATCTGACAGCTCAGATTACATCATGATTTCTCATATCACGATATCGAGATTCCTGATGTTAATACTCTTTGACATGTTCAACTTGCGATCCTCTAAACTCCGACATGGACTCGAATCAACGGTCAAGATTCAACCTCGATCTAATGGCTCAGATTAAGTTGTCATTTTTCATATCGTGATTACGCCCGCTTCTCATTGTTATACTTTAAAAGGTGTGCAGGTTCTCCTTGATCCAACGATGGTTGAGTCCTATGCTTGGATCTAACGTCTGAGATCTGTCCTCCTATTCAGCGTTCTTCTTGTCTATATTATGATCTGATGGCCCTTGTTCTTTCAGGAATTTTGAATGAGATCCAATGATTAGAAATGCTTCTCGGGCCTTCGATCATTTTATCAATGTTGTGTTGCCTTCGATCATTCGATCTTCCTAGACTTATCTTCTATTTGTCTGTTGATCATCATTGTTGTACTCAAGCCATCATCACTGGTGTACTTGGCATCAATGACAAGCATATGCTACCTGTTAAACATTTTCCAGCACATCCTTCACATTCTCTCAAAGTGTTTTCACCTGAAGTTCATGATCATTCGCCACGTCCCCTTATGGATCTGATGGTCCATATTCACTTTGGCTCTTTGGCACTTCGGCTATTCAGGCTTCGGGAGTTTCAAACTCCTATGCACTTGTTTCTCCCATAGTGCTTTCACTCAAAACACATGATCTCTTAACGAGTGTCTCCCCCTTGATCTGATGGACTCTATCTTCTTCGGGTCTTTGGGTTTCAAGATTTTCAAATCCTTCCCACTCGTTCCTCCCAGAGTGCTTTCACCCAAAAAATCAGATATTTTGCCACGTATTTCCCTGGATGATGGACAGTCCCTTTTCACTTCAAGACTTCGGGAATTTGATGAGCCCACTCTCCTATGCACACAAGGGTTAATTCATGTGCACTTACCTTAGGATCCAATGGTTGTTGGATGTCTGTGATCAGATCCAACGGATTAGGTTTGTTCATCCCATCTTCACTTCCTTCATTCATTGGATGTAGATCTAATGGTCGAGGCTCCTTTCTACAATCGATCTGACGATTGTTGTTGCCCCTCCTCATGAGATTTTTACTTCTTCTGCCTTGGAATATTTTTTAATTTTTCAAAGGTTTCGACCTTTGAACGTTCTGCTGCGAACTCGACTATCTAGGTCTCGCTTGCACTCTTGAACATGTTGTCTCTTTTGAGATTTAGGACTTAGAATAAGTTCTCTTCCCACACACTCCTTGCATTATCTATTCTGAGATTTTCAATATAATCAATGTCCTAAGTGTCTTTGTCCTTATGTTTCCTTCCAAATGAAAACTTTGTCTGCTCCTGGAAACCTTCCGTTCAATGCACACATTGCAGAGCTTTTCCACAGAGTGTTCAACAACTCTGTGAGTATCTTCCTATGATAATGTTCTCCTTGAACTTGAAAAGAATTCTCTCTGTGCACACTTACACTTATGATGATGAAGGTTCAATGATATCTCTCTTTCTCTTCTCTAAGGTTAACTCACCCCTGTCAATGCACTCCTTGTAGACAAATGTGCACTCCTTGCACTTGGAAATCAAAGACGAGAAACAACTGAAAATTATACAACACTTCGCAGCTCATACATTCAAAATATGAATAACATATAAAAGCATAACAATGAAAACAAATACATAAACACACCATGTACTATAAAAAATCCTTTTCTATTATCGTTCTGTGCCAACAAATATGTTTTTACAAAAACTGGACTGCAACATAGTCCTAGTTCTTTCTCTTGTTCTAGCTCTATCTTGATTTTGGCTTCTAAGACCTCTCTCTCTCTCTCTCTCTCCCTCTTCTTTACAAAAGAGGGATCTACGAGGTTATCCTCTTCACTTCCTTAGTGCCATCACTATATCAGTTAAGACACCATACTCCTATGGCTTCATCACATAAATAATGATCTAGAACTAACTACGATCTAGACCTGTTTACACCCAACTATTTAAGGAGACCCTTGTTAGAAAAACATGACAGTGTAACAATAAAATAAAACAAATGTGGAAACAAAACACAGAAGATACACAATACAATAGAGACACAGATTTACATGGTTCATCTAGTGTGGGCTACATCTACCAGAGAAATTTCTAGGTCATTCCTTTATTATTATCCAGGATATGAAGGGATACAACATACAACAAACTCGTTGTAACTTACTCTTGTTTCTCTCACTATCTCGCGTCTTAGAATAAAATATTCGCTATGTTGCCTACCTGCAATACATTTCCCTCATAAAAGGGGGTTTCCTTCTAGGGAAAAAAAAAGATAACATAATCTCTACCATTAGATCTGTGACCTTATAATGAACTATCCATATTTACAATGAAATTGCAATATACATTTACAAGGCAATTTTTCCGCAGAGGGGGTAACCCCCCTCTGCACTCCCCCATGCGAAAGAGTGTACATACTTCTCGGGTGTAAATACTTGATGGGGTATATACACAGCTGAAAACAAAAGACCTCTGAATTAGGAAGATAATCAGGCTTCACAACCAACAATATCCCACTTGGAGACTTATCTCATCAACTCCACCATTGTTGTATATGATGGACTCTGAACATTCTTGGACCTGGAAAATTTATCATCTTCATATTCATTCTTGGAGACCAACTGAAACTGAGTAGGAACTCATTTTCTCCCTGGTTACTCCCTTTGTTAACATATCTGTGCAATTCTAGCTAGTGTGTATCTTTTCCAACCTCAAATGTCCATCTTCCAAGGCAAATCGTATGAAGTGGTACCTCAACTATATATGCTTATTTTTTAAATGTAAGGTTGAGTTATTTGCAAGTTGAATGGAACTCTCACTATCACAGTACAACCTATTATTCTCCTGCTTCTTTCCTAATTCCTCCATAAACCTCTGTAACCAAATCATCTCTTTACTAGCCTTTGTAGCAACAACATACTCTATCTTTGTTGTTGAAAGTGAAACAATATTTTCCAGTTTCAAATCCAACTTATTGTTGGCACTACCTATACAAAGGTATGGCTTGGTTCTTACAGCCTTACAATGCAAATCCCCATGGGATCATATTTCGAATTTAAAAATGGGAGGGTCAATGCCTCTCTCTTTCTCCATTTCATGCCTATGTGTTGGATTGTTGGCGCATTTACTGAGGTGGAGTGATGCTCTTGCATCATAATAAAACTCAATTTTCTCGCTCAACCCCCAATGATATTTACCTCCACTCAAAAAAACTAAAAGAAATATAGAGGAAACAAGAGAGGATTCATCCACACACCCTACAAACAATACTTTAAAAACAAAAGGGCATTAGCATTAATAAATCTCCAATATATAGTTGTTGTATATCAAAACAAAAAAACACAAACATTGTATCTGAAACAATGATTTTGATGAGAAGGGGAAAAGACTTGAGTAAAATAAACACACTTACATAAAATGAAATAAAATACCACCATGATCCATTTGGAGTGAGATCAATTATTCCAAGAACAAGGTAGTGAACTAAGCTATAACATCATAAATTATATCAAATCATAAAACATAATGAAACTAAAAACTTACAATCCATATGGAATAAATTCTCAAGATGTTTTATTCACTCCATCATCAATTGGACATTTTCTCCAAGAGTCCTCTCCTTGGAATGGAGAAGGAAATCTTATTTATACATAATTTTATTTGAAAATAAGATGAGGAACTAATAAATTCAAATCCACTTTTCTCTCAATAGGTTACAACCATTTGCTAGTATTTAGAAAGTCAACAATATATCCAAAATATTTGTCATAATTGTTAACTAATATCATCCCCAAACTTCACCATTTTTCTCTATCCAAAATATTTGAATGAACATTCTAAATCCCCATCAAATCTTAAATGGTTGGAGAGTAAATTTTAATTTGGAGCTAGGTGCTAAAAATAAGCATTATTGGAAACTCCAAATATACCTGTAAACATCACCAAACTCACCCAACTTTCAATATTAAGTGACAACATGCCATTTTTCTAATATTTAATAATAAATTCACTCAAAATACTAAAATAAATTCATTTAAAAACAATAAGTCTAATCCCTCATATAAACATTAAAATGGTCTTAATGTAAGGTTATGGGAAAACCAAAAATGATTAAAAATCAAGGAAAATGATGTGATATAATGGTAAAAATGATGGCAATTTGGTGACTCAACATCTCCCAAAAACTAAACATGTTTCATATGCTCATGAAACCTTGCATCTAATTATCCTAACTGTGCGATGGGGTCTTCTTTTTATGAAAAATATTTTAGTGGTAGTTCATCTAATTGTGGTTGGCAATTGTGTGACAACCACGAGTTTTGAAAGTGTTCTTGTGTGACAACACTTACCTTTGAGCTTGAGTTTCAATCGAGCTTATTTTAGTTAGTTCTTGTGTGGAAACCACAATTCTTTGAGTGTTGGCTCTTGTGTGGAAACACCTACTTCTTAGACTTAATCTCTTTTCCACTTCAACAAAGAATCTTCTCTCTTTTGTAGAAATACCATAATATTGAAAATTAAATCATAAATGAAAATTGATGAACTAATAGTTTGTGCACTAGCCATATATATTGTTCATTGAACCATGATAATTTATCAACCAAATATTTGGTTCAATAGGTACAAAATCATCTTATGAAGTCTGCACACAAAACCCATATGACGGATTTTTGTTTAAGGTTGCACTAGTATGTAAGCGAAAAAATGGTTATCGGATCTCCAAAGGATTATGAGATGTCATGAAAAAATCTTGGTCATCCACATTCTCATAATTTATCAACTATATTAAGGTGAATGTTTTTGGAGTTTTTATTATTAGCTATATGCTTCTTTCCACCAAAAATCATGGTCCGCATATGCATGCATCTAGATAAAAATGAAAATGTCTATAGGTGACAAGGACTATTTTCTCACAAATATAAATTGGTTTGAGATGAAACTTGTTATATTTTATTCCACCTACCTTGATGCATTTCTCCAACTTTGATAGCATTCTGATGCACAATTTGCAAGATACAAGCAAATTGATTTCTACACTTTTCAAAAAAATCAATGCATTAGAAATTTTCCATGGTTAACTTTATTTGTTGTTGTAGGTGAGGAATTAAATCATGTAATTTTTTATGATATTATTTTTTGTTTTAATATGTCCTTGAGGATGGGTATATTTCCAATTAAAAACATTTTCAAAAGCACACACACGATTCCTTGGATTTCTTTTAGTGTTGGTGATTTAGCCTTCAACAAGCTACCACTAAATGTTGCTTCATAATCCTAAAAAATATTTCTTTATGATGTGACGGTATCTTGTATTGCAGGTATAGGGATACTTCAACAAAAGAATATTTTGCAGATTTGAATGCCATAAACTAGCATATCATTAATAAGAAAAATAGATATCTAGTGAAATGTTGGTGCAAATAGAATTTTTATTGCATAAGGATACATAGGTTTTGTGTTATTTCTCTATTCCATATTCCTTTGATACTATTTATGGATATCACTTCCCATTGTCCTAATCGACTGCAATCAACAAAAAATTTACAATATTTTGATCCCATCCTTGATTTGTGCAGGAAATTGTTGGAGCGCATATCATCTTCACAACTACACTTTGTGCCAACTTTATCATATTATTGGCTACTAGATTGAACCTATAATTGATGATTATCTTTGGCTTTCCATACCTCAACTGAATCTAGGAAACTTTATTAGTTGTCCTTCACAAAATATGAATGTTTCCCATGTTTCCAAAAAAGCACAAAAATACATGCCCCCGGCTCATTTTAAAGCCAAATCAAGTGCTTCAATTTGGATATGGTGTATTTTATCAGTTTTCATCTTGCTAGTAATTAGTATTTCCATTTTGATGAGAAAAAAAAATATTGTTTTGGAAAAATATTGAATTCTAGTTTTTTTTCACACATCAGTAAAAAAAAACACACTGCCTGAAAAACATGCTTACAAAAACCGTCCCTCTACATTTTTTTGAAATACCACACGCATGCTACTCAATTGTTTATTTTCTACAAAAAAATACCCATGTCTTATAATTTCTTAGTTCAACCTCAGTTGCCTAGTTGCCTACAGACAACATTTAAAAAGTTCCCTCGAAGCAGTTTTAACTATTTTGAATTCTCAAGTTTGACTTTTGGTTTGATTGTGTTCCTTAGAGAAACCGGTTTGCATCTCTTACGATTGAATAGGTGCCAAAGTATGCCCTATATGTGTAGAAAAACATCGAAGTGGTAGATTTGAATTTGTTAAAGTGAAATTATGCAAAGAAATAAATATGTTACAAGATCTACATTGTTGTTGCAAGATTGCATTGTGGTTACACGATTGCATTGCAGTTACATGATCTATACTTAAAAAAACCAATTTTTTATGACACAAATGATTGACCTATCTAAATGTCATTGAAGAATCCGCATAGTATCTATATCATCCCCCAACGACCAGAGAGCTATGTTGATATGCAAACCAATGAGGGGTTACATGAAATCAATGAGGGTATTTACAAGAACAACAATAGTGACATGGGAGAAACATGTTATCAACATCATATGGGAGTACGGAGCATGTTATATTAGATCAAAATATGGTATAAGAGTATGGGTTAAGTGATATGGAATAAATTGGTCTGAGTGTCTCCCCCCCCAAACTAAATTTTGTTTCCATCCTCGGAAATAAGAAAAATAGGAAAGGGCATATGAGAGTGCTGAGGAAAGAAAAAGGGACATAAATAATTTTCAAAATACACTTCTTATAGAATCAGTGAATTAATGATTAAATATTAGAAAACAACATACTTGCACCTACCTAAGAAGTCTGTGAGTAATGCATCTGAGAGATCTTGTTATCATGGAGGAATCTCCTGGTTGTTATTGATGGATCATGGATCTGATATGAAAGATTTTGATCCGGATCATGTTTATTTTTATCTTAGATGAAGTAAAAAAGGGTAAGATATCAAACATGAACCTATATACCTTATTATTTCTTGAACTCATCTACTAGAGATGAACCCCCTTTTTATTTCAAAAATATGGAATATGTAAACTATTGTTAGTGATATGAAACCATAAGGTCTTCAACTATATCCAAACCTCTGGTACAAATCTAACCATGTGAATGAATGTGCCAAAGTTGAACATGGGAAGAATTCATTGGATTACCAACCATTAGTGTACATCGTTCACCAATGTGAGGCAACTCACCATTAATGAAAATGAGCGTCAACGTACCATAGTACATTGTCATAGGTGTGAATGAATGTGTTGAAGTCGACTCACTTTCAGAATATAACAATCATAGGATGTTAATGGATTCCCATTGTCATCAACAATGAATCATGTGATTGATGGATGAAATCCCCAAGGTAGTAAAATAAATTTCTAATATTGATTCCATATAAGGTACTGGTGTCGATGAGACTAGATCTGTTGGAAGGAGGGAATTAAGGAAACCCACATCATCCAACACGAGTATAAAGAAAAATTATTTGAAGAACCATAGATAAAATATGGTCACTATCAAGGAGGATTTTATTTGGAGAAAGGAAAAGGACAATGAAGTATCTCATCATGCAAGTGATTTGAGAGACTTTATCCATGGGTTAGGGGTGGATGAAGCAGGAAAACATGGTAATATTGTGAAGGGAAAATGGGTTGAACTCATGATATAGTAGTAGTAAGATGACAATTCTAAGATCAGCTACAGAAGAAAATTGAACATTTATCTTCAACATGGGTGGATTGTTAATCTTGGAATAGGGAAAATAAATTAGCATGTCATGACATAATGGGCCTTCTGGAAGGCCTTGTTTGGTAGTATTTGCATGATGGATGTGATGGGGAATGGTTTTTATTATCTTTGATACTAGTATATACTTGGTGTTATTTTGATCTACGTGTTTGAATGACATGCCCTTCTAAAAAAATTGGTCTTGAAAATCATGTGTGCATAGATTGACCTTCTTGATCCTCCCGGGACCTGCAAAAAACTAGCACTTTCTTGGAATAAAAAATGATATCATCGAAGAAGAGATTTGATCGGTCTATATTCATATAGAACATATGAAAACAAAATTACATGTATGAAACAAATCGAAGAGAAATAAAACAAAAATGCACTTTTTACCTAAAGGAGTGGTGGTTGGTCGAGACCTCCCAACGATATTTCAATGATAATTTCTTCATTTGATATTTGATTTTAGTGATTACAAAGAAAATTTAAAGTATGTTCATAGGGATATCTCCATTATATATTTTTTTAAAATTTTATGAAATGATATGCCAAATATACTTAGGAACAAACTCCATGACAGAGTTCTTTTTTCAAATTTCCACCTAAATCAATAATCACTATTCTGATCATAATGTTTTTGTTAAATCTGGGATTGAAGAGATTACACTTTAATATTAAATACTATTCATGTAGGTATCTCCAATATAAACACGTTTTGAATACAATAATATTTTATTCTTCTAATATGCCAAGTGATATCCTAGGAAATAGAGTTTTACGAATGTATATTTTGGATAGTCAGTTAGTATTTTGGGCATAAATTTCGTGTATGATATCAAAATTGACTTATTTAAATTGTGGTATAAACTATATTCATAGTATAATACACCATGATAACAATTTTTAAATATATATCCATTTAGGCATCCAAAAAGTTGATGTCCTAATTGTGTTCCTGGGGTGCCTACTCTACATCTAGTCAATGTTTTGGTCATAATGTTTTCGTTTGAGATATAAATTGAGTGATTCAAATTGGTTTGTAAGATATATTAAAATGTATATCTCTTAGAATCAAGTTTGGAAATGTTTCAATTTCGGTTCCTCAAATATTCATTGTCCCAACTTTGTTTTTAAGAGGTTTCCAATGTCAATTTTCTACAAAAATAAAAACAAATGACCATTTCTCTCCTAAAATGTGACCTAGTTATGTGGAATCCTGGGTGAGTGTGTATATGATGATGTTATAATTCTATCCCCCCAAAACATCCAATACTCATATTATAAATCTTAAGCATAGAGTTTACAAAACTTATGATATGTTAATGAATTTGTAACAAATCGTCACTCTATTATGCAAATTTGAACAATAATTTTTCTCACAAATTAGATGAATTAAGTTGTATTTTATTTTGGAAATATCATATCCTTGAAATATGCCTCCATGTATATCCAAAAACAATGCCAAAGTATTAAACTGTCAATGTGTTTATTTATCTTTCTATTGTTTCAATTAAAAGTGAAAATTGTAGAATGTGGCCAGTACCTGCATAAGAGATCTAGCTAATAGAAGAACGAACACAACTTGCAAAAGTTAGAAAACGCGAGAAAAATTGGAGAGAAAATCATAGAATTGTATTAACCAAATGAATGAATTATAATTTACACATGACATACTATGTATAGCTCAACTAATGAGCCATAGTTGTGGTATAGAGAGATCTAGACACACATAGATAGTTACTCGAGTTAAATGCCACCTGATCCTGGTTAACTAGTCATGTAGTCTTCAGTTAACTGAGTCACACATGTGGAAATGAGAGAAACACATGGAATTGTTGGTGATAAAACTGAAGTTGTCATGAATGAGTGACTTCCACTAGTCTAACAAAGTGTAACCAAGTGTAACTGACTCTAAACTCAAGATAATGTTCTTCTAGAATGTAGGAGAGGTTCCTAAAAAATAGGATACCCTCAATAATGACTAATAAACATAGAAAAATAAGAAAACACGTCGTAGGTGTGTGTAATATGTCCAAAAAAAACATATCCTAAAATTATTCATATAAACAAGGGTTGCACGAAAAATGTTTCAAAATTTATAAACAAAATAATATTATAATGTCAAATGATTTGTTAAGATACAATGTGTTTCTTGACTTTTTTATTGTTTGTATATGAGTGAAAAAATATCAACAAACATTGCATGGGAGTGAAATCCCTACCAAGTTAGTTGGGAAATATATGTTGAACAATGGAAATTAATATAACTAAATGCATAGGTAAGAAATAGTCTTTTGTCAAAACATACTACATATAATAAACAAATAGTATTATTGTTTATGCAAATAGGACAATGATAAGAATAAAGAAAAAACAAGTAAAAACATTTAGTATAAAACATTTTAAAAAACAAGGAAAAAAGTGAAGTGTTCAATGTCAAGTATATCTTAGTAAATAAGTCAAATGTTCAATGAGCATTGTAAACAGTTTGAACTAAAAATATTTTGTATAAAACTTTGAAAGAATAAGCAAAAAGGTAAAGTGTTCATTGTCGAGTAAAACATAGTAAATGTTGAATGTGGAGTAACACTTAGTAAATAGGTGAATTTTTCAATGGGGACGTTGCATATTCGGGAAGCAATGTAGATAAGTGAATTGTTAGATGGGGAGACTAGGATGGGCTATAAGAAATGTAAAGTGTTTGAAGGCTAGGATGGTCACGGACCAGTGCAAAGTGTATGCATGTTACAATTGTGAGAATAAAAATGGGTAGAGTGATCGACACAAGAGATGACATTTAGCTCATCTGAGAAGCAATATAAAGTGTGCAGAGGATGAGATGTGCAGAAGCTAGTGCAAAGTATCCACACGTTAGAATTGTAGGAAGCGAATTGGATAGGGTTCTCTGCACAAAATATGATGTTTACGCAAAACCTTAGTAATGAGTAATTAGAATTTTATCTATGTCAATGTTGCTAAACTTTATTTGTGACCAAGTATAAATTATGAAACCATCTTACATATATTGTTTACTAGATTAAAATTCATTTCATATACTTAAAATTTTGAAGTTTTGAAGTTTATTGTATATGACAATTGTTAGGGACCTAACATCCATAACCCCTCACGTAGGTATAATAATACAATTCCATGTAATAAAGGCCAATATTAATAAGGCCTAGCAATAAGGAAGAATAAGTCAAATGTAAGAAGACCTAATATAAGCTTCCTCTTCTAGAAGGATCTTCCTCTAGATTGTTCTTTTGGATAGATATATTTAGTATAAATAGAAGTAGAGGGTATGATAAATCTTGTATTGGATATTACTGTAATAGAGCTCTTCTCTGCTAGAGGTTTCCCCCTCAAAGAGGCAACTGAACATTTCTCTCAGTAATCAAAGTGCTCTTTCGGGTCTTATTCTAGTTTTATTGTGGTATTTTTATGGTTATATAATTATTTATCTGCAATTTCTAGCTAATTATTTATGTTATGCATACTATTTTATATCTAAAATAGTACAAGTGGTATCAAAGAACCTTCTTGGTAGAAAATTCTAGGATGATTTTTTTCAGGGTAGAAATGTATTCCGACGTCTTAAAGCTACAAAGATGTTTCATTATGTCCAGAAACCCATGGTTGGGGATTCATACACGTAGGAAATACAAGTGGTACTTAAGTGTGCATCAAATGGCCACCCTTCTAACCAATGTTGGTACACATTCGAGTGGTAGCACATTAGACAACAACTATATAGGATCGACCTAGATCTCATGAAGCCCTACATAAATAAATCTATCGGCCTCCTGACTACTATAGTGACACCGAGAAAGCAACTCTGGAAGATACTCTCTAATACCTGGGTATTCCAGTAGTACGTCTAAGGGCACAATCTAGCCTCCTTAGTTGGTGGCCTGAGACATTGGTCTGAGTACTACTGTTGGACCCCGCACATATATCAAAGATTTATAGGATAGGGAAATCCCTTTTCTGTAGAACCCTTGAATACGCTAACGTTTGGGACGAAAACAAAAATAGAACATAGAATATCTTGTACCGTGCAACAGTGTGTTCAGAATTCGAGTTGGGAAATTACTACACATTTCTTCTTATTAAGCATTAGGAAATTTTGTCATTGTAGTATTCTCCAGGGTAGAGTATAACTCCGTAGGAGTAAAGAAAAAAAAGAGAGCACAGTGTTCCCACCAACACACTTCTTTGGGGCCTATCCCATTGGGTTCCTCTCTTCGCACTGATTCTAGTGATACCTATCATTTTTAACCCAAATTTTTATGTGGAAACAACCCGTCTTCGACACCCTTATTTGGATCTTATCCCTTTGGATCCCCCTTTTCTTCCTGATCACAGTGGTACCTATCATTTGACACCTTTTTTCTTTGTTATACCACCCACCCTTCCAAACCCCTTATGTTTACCCTTTACCATTTTCCTTCTCCTTTTTCCAAATGACTACCACATGAGTCGAAGACCTCAATGAATTGATTGCTAACAACCATCAAAACAAGGATTCCATCAAGCATATCACTTCCAACATTAGTTCCATCAATTCAACTATTGATTTCCTCAAGGAAGAATGTTCCCACATGAAATACCTCAAGGCAAAATGTTACCACATCAAAGACCTCAAGGAACAATGTTCCTATCTCAAAGACCTCAAAGAACACTTCCTACGTCATTCCAAGAACCCTTCCTCTTCTGAAAAACCATTTTATCGGGACGACCATGAATCCTCCCATTACCAAGGCCCTGATACTACCCACTTTTCTTGAGACATTCACCGTCCTAGAATTGAGGTGAACAAATTTGATGGATCAGATCCTACAGGATGGGTCACCCAAATGGAACACTATTTCTCTATGCATGGAATTACTGATGATTAATCCAATATTCGTTATGGTGTCCTACATCTGGATCCGGCATGATGGAAATGGTGGAAATGGAGAAAAAAGGAACGCCAAGGGTATCTTGATTGGAAACAATTTGTGGTCAAAATTTATGACCGCTTTGACTGCGACACCCACCATTTAGGTCGCTTGACCAAGTTAAAGTAGTCTAGGACAATGGAAGAGTTTATTGCTGCATTTGAGCACTTGTCTTTTAGAATAGAGGTCATGTCAGATTCTTTATTTAGGGAATGATGTATCAGTTTCCTCGAAGATGAAATTCACGACCATGTTTCCATGGAACACCCCCATACTTGGTTGGAATCTACTCAACAACCCAAGTAAGCCCAACATATTGTGTCCTCCTAGACCCACAAACCCTTCTTTCCTCCTCGCACTAAGCCCACCCAATTTTTCCCTTATGCAACTCCCCTCATGATCCAGAAATTAACCAGGGATAAAATGATTGAACGTTAACTCAAGGGTCATTATTATAATTTTGATGACAAATATTATCCAAGGCACAAGTGGAAGGAACAATTTTTTTTTATGGCTGTGACTTAGGATATTTCTAAAGAATATGTTTTTGTTCTGCCTATGGATGAACTACCACCACCATCTGACCTCATCCCACTGTCTGACACACCCGAAGTTGAGCTATTGGTTTCACTTAATTCCCTCACTGGCTTCTCTACTCCCCAAACTCTCAAATTAATTGGCTACATAAAAAATAGGAAAGTCATCATTTTTGTGGACGGTGGTAGAATCCATAACTTTATTCATCGCCGCATTTCCAAAGAAGTCAATTGTTACATCTGTGCATTCAATAATTTTCAAATCATGATAGCCAATGGTGGTTACATGAAATGTGGGGGACAATGTGAAAAAGCGTGACTCCAAATTGGCTAGTATCACCTAAATTCCCATATTTTTTCTATAGACATGGGGTTTCATGACATTTTTCTTTGTTTCAAATGGTTACGTACTCTTGACTCCATTATCATGGATTTTAAGGAATTAACCATGCAATTCCAACAAGGGGGACAACAATATAAGTTCAAAGGCATCACAACAGGCTCCCTTGAGATCATCAGTTCCCATCAGATGGAAAATATCCTCAAAAAAGGTCATTCAGGAATTATGTCCTAACTCCACTCCATTAATGTTTTTGAGACAACTTTTGTGCATCCTGACCTCCAATATATCCTCTATCCCCACCAAATTGGTTTTACCACCCGTAAAGAACTTCCGCCTTCCCGTCGCATCCATGATCATTCCATCCCTCTCATCTTGGGCATTCTTCCTCCCAATGTTCATCCTTATCCTCGTGCCTTTTCCCAAAATAATTAAATTGAGAAAATTGTTCATGAATTACTCGAATTTGATGTTATTTGTCCCAAGACTAGCCCTTATTCTTCCCCTGTGGTCATGGTACTCAAGAAAGAAGGTACTTGGTGCATGTGTCCCTATTTTTGAGCCCTCAAAAAAATGACAAACAAGACAAATTCCCCATTCAGTGGTGCTCGGTACTTCACCAAATTGGATCTACGTTATGGCTACCACCAGGTCTTCATGAAAGATGATGTCATTCCCAATATGACATTTCATAGTCATAAGGGTCATTATGAATTCTTGGTAATTCCCTTTGAATTGTGTAATTCCCCTTCCACTTTCCAAAGTCTTATGAATCATATCTTCCCTCCTTTTCTTCATAATTTTGTCTCAGATTTCTTCGATGATATTCTCATCTATAGTAAAACTTGGTCATCTCATCTCTCCCATGTGAATCAAGTTCTCTACCTCCTCTCTAAGCACCAAATTTTCCTCAACCAATCTAAATGTGCCTTTGGTGCCTTAGAAGTGGAATACCTAGATCATATTGTTGGCAATGATGGTGTCTGAGTGGATCCTAAGAAAAATGAAGTTATGCATGATTGGAATCGCCATAAAACTATTAAGATTTTTCATGGTTTTCTAGGTTTAACAGGCTATAGTAGGAATTTTATTTGGAATTATGGAAATATGGAAGCTCCTCTCACTTTCCTCCTCAAAAAGAATGCTTTCACTTGGACTTTAGTTGCAGATCATGCCTTCCAAGGATTAAAATATGCTATGTGTTCGACCCCTGTCTTAGCAATCCCAAAATTCACAAAAATATTTGTATTGGAGTGTTATTCTTCTCAGAAAGTAATTGGAGCCATCCTCATGCAAGATGTCAAGCCATTGGCCTTCACTAGCAAACAAATTTCAGAGTGACAATTGTGACAATTCATTTATGAAAATGATGTTGATACTTAGAGGGGGACGAATTAGTATCAAGTACAATTTAAAAATGCTTTAAACTTATACTTCAACCAGATTATATATTCGGTTATATCCAATGAGAAATGAACAATAGTAGAAGAGTTACACCAATACGCCACAATACACCACGCACAATATATGAGAAATAATCAATAGTTATTTTTCAAGTGAAGTAATGAATTCCAAGGGAAGCTACATATTCCAAATATAAAGGGAGGGAAAAACCTCCAAAAGGAAGATACAATCCTCCAATATAAAGATAGGTTTGAGCTCTCCATCCTTGCCCCTTCCTTCCATCCAAGAATATATGAGAGATAATAAAAATTTACATTAAATTATCACCATCAACCAACCATCATAGAACCTGATAATGCTTCCTGAGACTTCTTCAGATTATTAAATTATTCACTTCTTGGAATACTATGATCCTATATATAATATTACTCAATGTATTCTATGAAACCCCTACAAGTTTCACTCCTTGAATCCTCCCAGAAAAGGAGTTATAGAGAAAATGGTAGACCTTATTCAATTCTGGTTTATTTTGGAGAGCAAACTTGTATAGAATGCCCCTCGCTCAATATTTAACATACGATTCTAAAATTAGTACACAAGGAATTGCTTCCTGTACTACTTCCAATTCAATTGGTCTCACTTCATTTGGATTCTCTATGAAGAGGTTATGACTGTTTTACCCGGAACACCTCCTTATGACTAGCTTTACGACTAGTCCAAAACCCTATCTTCGACAGAGTGTATCTCCAAAATTGTAGCGAATTAAGAGTTGAAATATTTACCATAGGTACCTGGATGTGTCTTCTCAATAGCCTCCGTATATAACCATTTGAATCATTATAGAAACAAATTTATAGAGAAAATTGTAAGATGACATGTAAATAACATACCTTGGAACACATCACCAAGAGACTTCATCCTCCCTTGAAATTCAGCCTTCTTTACCTCAGATTTCCTATGAAATTTGACTTATATCTCCTTGTTAATTAAAAAACCTATGTGTGTAAAATGACTGTATAATGATATGTATTTATACCCTTTATGTCACTTCCTTTTAACATTAGGGACGACATGTAGTTTCTACTTCGATTTACATTCTCATCTTCAAAAAATCATTTCTCCTCAATAGTGAGGATCCACATGACGTGCTACATACCACCGGAAGCGGCATGAGTTATACTATCCATCCATGGGTGTTGTATCTACATGTCGAATTTCCTTCATGTATATCTATTTTGATCAACTGTGGGGTCCAAAAGCCAATGCCTAGGGTTGAAATCAATGACTACAACCAATGACTAGTGCTGACATCAATGACAACAACCAATCTTCCAACAATATCGCCCTTTTTCATTGATGGAAACACTCATGCTCCCCCTGTGCTCATGACCCCAATTTATCTCCCCCTTTGAAATCAATGGAAAAGGGTGGGGCTACTCCCCCTGATTTTAATGGAAAAATGTAACTCTCTTCTTTGGCGATGCTCCCCCTGAACATATACCACTTAATAAAAGTTCATTTTTATGGTCTCTTTATTCCTTGGAGATTTTCATGGATCTAGGATGATGCAGAAGAATCGCTCCACCTCGTCAAGCGTCATTCAATTAATTCGCATGGTGCGCATTCGAGAAAGGGAGAGGTGTCACCCTTTCATTTTGGCTCGAGAATCCAAAGCATGATCTAGGCATTTATTGATGACAAGGTAGATGAGCCGAATAGTGCATTCTCACAAGCTAGATATAAGGTCACCATTAATTGGTTGATGGAAGAAGAGATTTGCATTCGATTTGGAGAAGATTTCCATCATTATAATTTCCCTTTCTATAGGCATTTTGAATGGTGATTTGACACCATTATTTTGACTTGTGAGGGAAGCTCGTTGAGCCCCTCTTGTATAAATTGTTGTATTGTTTCCAATTAATGAGAGTTGGTTGTAGGTTAGGTAAGGAATTATTAGCAATAGGAAGATGCAAAGAGGATAGGGAGAGAAATACAGAGATCCGAGACTTAGTTGTAGCTCGGAATCCACTATTGTAATTTGGCATTCCACCATTAATAGAAAATGATAGTTTTTCCTATTTGAACTTTCTATGTAATGGATGTTGTGCTGTGAATGCCATTTGTATGCATTTGAACTGTATATGTATGTTAGAAATCATTTGCAGGGATAGAGATACATTTTTCTATCTGCAAGTGTGTTGAGTTAAGTATGGTTCTCTAGGCTAAGTAGAAAGAGTGCATGGAAGAGAAAGAAGACTTTGTAAGATGATGCAAGGAATGTGTGTCTGAACTCAATGGAGTCAGAAGAGAGATTCCAAGGAGGGAATATTAGATTAATTCATGGACTCATGGAGAAATTTCAATGTGGTTATGTACTGATCCGGATTATTTTCAGCACAAAATGAGATCGGAGATATAATAAAGAAATGCACAGAGATATCACAAATATTCAATAATATAACAAAAATGTATCAGAGATGCAACCATAAACATAGACATACAGTAATACATGATTTCTATTAATGAAATAAATGTATAGAGACTATAAAAATATAGAGTGAAAGACTCGCTAGAATGGTGGCAGCTTATCTTTGAGAAGAGATGTGACGGCTACTCGTATTCGCAAGAAGATGATTACAATGAGGCTTCGAAGGCCTTTTTACAATAAAAAGGAATGATAAAAACTCTATACATCCAAAAACCTAACCCTAGGAGATGAAGTGTCAAAAGTCATGTGGGCCCCGTTTGGGTAAGTTAGTACATCAACTTCCTGGGGTCGTAACTTTTGCATACGATCTCCGTTTTAGGCATATGATATCTCGTTGGAAAGGTATCATTGAGGATATTCATTTTGGGGATCAATATGAATTCAACTATAATTCAGAAACTTGATATCAAAAAACCTTCATTTAGGCCCTCAAAATGGCCCCAAAAGTTAAAACCTGATAAAAATAGTAAGTTGCCAAAATTTCCAGAAAACTGTTTTGAGCTAGTCAAAAAAGGTAGGTGGCCACTGATATCCACCTGAATCAATCCTCCCTCCTTAGGAAGCAATGGCCTCAATTTTGTTGAGTTCATGGGGGAGAGGGAAAATCATTTGTTGGATATGCATCTTGGTGAGCTTCTTGTATTGTTGAGGACGTCGCGTTGCTTAGTTTGTGGAAGTCTTTCATGAACCTGTTGAAGTTGAGGCTGTTCAAAAAGTCGAGCTACATGAGAGGAAGGTGTACAGAAGGAATATTTGTTCTTTTCTACAACCTTGTTGACCTTCTTCTGTTGGATAGAAGGTGCAGGGGGTGAGGTTGTAGTTGTTGTAGTGTCCTTATGTTCCCCTTTTGAAGATATTGTGAAGAAACTAAATTTTGCAGTATGAGATACTACCTTGCGACACTTTTTAGGTGGAACAATAGTTGGAACTACCTATGGTATTTTGTAGAGATGACCCCCCAAAGTAACAATGACACTACAAGGTCTAGACTCATAAACAACATGGCATATGCACATATATGGTTGGCCCAATAGAACATCACATACATTCAGTGGGGCAACATCACATAATACCTCATCCTTGAAGGGTTGGATGTCGTATGACAATTGGAATTGTTGGATGACATGGTGATCTCATCCCTGGTGAAGCCACCCGATGTTGTATGGTTGTGGGAGTGGTGTTGTCGACAATTCCAGTTGTTTGACGAACTCTGCTGAGATGAGGTTTTTCTGGCTTCCGTTATCAACAATAAAATGTAGCAAGGTCCCCTTCACCCAAATTTGTGAATGAAAAATGTGCTGCCCCTCTTCAGGATCTGTAGGTTCTTCTGGTTGAATTGTTGCAGCCGTCACAATAGTAGTGGGGTCTACATCAATGATCTATCATTCAAATACAGGAATATCAAAATTAACTTGTACCTTAAAAGGCGAGGTGCCTCCAAAGTGGCCTCTTGATGAATATGCAACTGATGCTATTGACAGGTATTTAAGGATGTGGGCAAAATTCTCCATCATTTCATTCGTTTATCACATGAGAGATTTCTCAAGCAACAAATTGATAGGATCATCTGCTCCGTCATTTTTATTTTCTTCTTCCATTGAGGGTTTCTTGGGTGTGAAAGAGCGATTGTATTCAAGAAAGACAAGCTCGAGACCCAACTTTCTATACTTGGACCTCGTTGAGGACATGCACTAAAAAAATTATTAAGAGAAACCTGCTCTGATACCACTGATCCAGATTATTTTCGGAACGAAATGAGATCGGAGATATAATAAATAAATCCACAGAGATATCATAGATATTCAATGATACAACAAAAATGTATCAGATATGCAACCATAAACATAGATATACAGTAATACATGATTTATATTAATGAAAGAAATGTACAGAGACTGTAAAAATACAGAGTGAAAGACTCGCTAGAATGATGGCATCTTATCTCTAAGAAGATATGTGACGGCTACTCACATTTGCAAGAAGATGATTACAATGAGGCTTCGAAGGCCTTTTTACAATAAACAAGAATTCCCAAAACCCTAGACATCCAAAAACCAAACCCTAGGATATGAAGCATCAAAAGTCATGTGGGCCCTGTTTGGGTAAGTTAGTACATCAACTTCCTGGGGTCGTAACTTTTTCATACGATCTCTGTTTTAGGTGTATGATAGCTCGTTGGAA
Organism: Picea glauca; assembly: GCA_000966675.3. Classification (NCBI taxonomy): domain Eukaryota; kingdom Viridiplantae; phylum Streptophyta; class Pinopsida; order Pinales; family Pinaceae; genus Picea; species Picea glauca. The sequence continues at coordinate 96,359 of JZKD02S2241235.1, forward strand.
ACATATCATCGAAGAGATTCATTTTGGTGGATCAATATGCCTTTGAATATCATTTAGAACCTTGATCTCAAAAAACTTTCATTTAGGCCCTCAAAATGGCCCCGGAAGTTAAAACCTGCTAAAAATAGTAAATTGCCAAAATTGCCAGAAAACTATTTTGAGCCAGTCGAAAAAGGTGGCTGGCTACCGATATCCACCTGAATCAAGTACCTTGGAAAGAAAGATTGTGTGAGAGGAAGCACAATCCATAGTTACTAAACACTCTGAAATACTCTTCCATGAGGGCATCGAGTTGGTGTAAGTGTGCACAAGAAAGTGTTGGAATCCTTAGGATAATCCAAAAATTTCATAATATTATGAGGAAGGAAGGATATGCAAGAGTGCATCGACAAAGGAAAGGATATGCCTTAAACCATTCCATAAGACAAGGGAGAAGTCGTCGAAGAATGGAGCTAAGCACAAGGAGTGCGCCCAAGATACTATAAGTCCATATTACAAGATCAGGATGAAGAGAGAGAAACTCCAAGGAGGGCACGCAAATGTTCACACTGGAAAAATGAATTTCAAAGGTTTTCAAACCAAGAAAAATCATAGAAGGATCTTCAAGGAAATATGGAAGGAGTGAATAAGAAGTTCGAGAATGACCTAAGTCTTGAAGGGAAGGAAATCATGTTAAGTGTTAAAAGGAGTCGGGAACTTGTCGAAGTCCCGAAGATAGTGATAATTTCCCATCGAGGAGGAGACATGTATCAGAATATCGAGCAGATCAAGCGAAGGAACTTCAAAAGATATGCTAGGAGAAGATAAATATCTTTGTGATGTCGAGAGGCACAAAGACATTCTGGACCATTGGATCCAGAGGACACAGGGCATAGATCCACGCAGTTTAGGAAATGTTGAGGAGTGAATACCCGAGACAGGATCTCATTAAGTTTGAAGTTGCAAAGTTGATCCCATCCATTGATCATGAGGGAAATGAGGACCATAGATATGGTCTTGAAGTATTTGTTGATTCAGAAATTAGGAAGGAGGAACAAGACACTCACGAAAGTCCCGAAGAACAGGGTCATGAAGGGAACTGGTCCATGGTCATAGCCCGTGGTCACATCAAGGAGGAAGCCTAGCACAGAGAGCCAACATTTTTATCATTAATATTTTTAAAGTGATAAGGAGAGGGTCTGTAGGTGCCACAAAACCAGTGCCAAAAAAGGAAGGGCGTGATAGATTTTTTAGTTCCAAGGAGGAATCTTAGGAGTCACTTCAACTCAGTGCAGCGAACAATCCTAAACTGGGAGGTCGAGGTAACCAAGTGGTATCAAAGTTGATTTTCACCCGTAGATTTCAGGAGAGGGATGAAAAGGAGATAGTCTGATACCAGGAGCGGTATCAGAGATAATACAAAATTGATTTTTGTAGGTAAGGGAGATATAGTGTGATGCTCTGTTGAAGTTGTTGTAAGGTGTGCAACAGATGTTACATAGCTAGGTGGGTTGCAGGTGAAGTGATATGGCTGATGTGAGATACAAGCACAGTCAAGGGAAAGTCTTACCACACAAGAAAAAAGAAGAGATAGACAAGGATCTCATTGAAATCCAAGCAGAAGTGGAGAGGCTAGCATTCAAGATGCAGCAGCAGGCAAAGGTGCCCTAGAGGTACAAGTGGCCTTTGAAGAGGACAACCAAATGGTCTGTTCATAAGTTGTTGGCCAGAAGATGGTAGTATATATTAAGAAGGTGGATGAGGTAGATGGAAGGCCCCCATCAGAAGAGAAAGGGATATGGAAAGGGTCTCTTAGATTTCTAGGTGGGAAACATGAAGGGATTTGTGGATCTCATAGACTTCCATATGGGCAGAGGAGACATCCCAAATTTTCAGGTGGGCAAGGGATAAGAGATGATATCAGCTGAGATTTCACTATAGGAGAAGTGTAAAAGTAATGAAGCATAAGGAATACCTCGCTTAGATGAATATTCACGTGGAGTTGGGAACCATGTGAATGAAGATGATGATAATTTAAAAACTTTTGTTGTCGAGAAGGAGGATCAGAGGACCGTTCTAATCATTGGAGGATTCAATATATTCCTACCAAGTGGCTGAAGGGAGTCTACCATAGAAGTTTCAAAGGAAACAGAAGGAAAACAAGATGAGCCTGTCGTAAATGAGGAGGAACAGATATTGAAATTTGTCCCAACAGAGGAATGCCTAGTTGCATTACTCACTCAATGGGAATTAGAGTTAAAGGAACTTGAGGATTGGTTAGACATTCAAGGACCAAATGGTGGCTTCCATCAAATATCTATTCCAGGGGAGACACACCAGTAGGAGTTGCAGCTGGAGAATGTTGGAATGGAGCCAACCAAAGAACTGACAAGAGTCAATTTTTCAGGAGAAGTGGTAGTTGAGCAACAACATAGTGATGAGAAGTCTACAGGGGTGGAAGCTAGAGTAGTGTGGAAAGCTAAGGCCATAAGAGATGGAGAAGATAAAATGGGAGATCGATGTTATTTACCCAGAGCCAAGGAGGAGGTGCAACGAGCTAGTCTGCAACAAAAGAGCCAGTCAATGGAGCAATTGGATGAGGTCATTGAGAAAATAAGGAAGTTGATGTTGGGATCGAAAGAAGAAGTTGTTAGCACGAGGAAGTTGGATGAGAGGAAACCTGCATGAGTAGTGGGGATGATGCAGGAGGAGAAGCAGCGAAGAAGAGGAGGTGAGAGACAACTCCAGGAGAAATTTTGGGATCCAGAAGGATTTCAACCATGCTAGAAATCTCATGAGAAATAGCTCATGATTTTAGTAACCGTGGAGTCTGATGCAAGAGCATCTCTCCACCTCATCACGCACCAGTCAATTAATTCTCATGGTGGGCATTCGTGAAAGGGAGATATGTTTCCATTTCATTTTGCCACAAGAATATAAAGCATGATCCAAGAATTTATTGAGGACAAGATGGATGAGCCGAATGGTGCATTCACACAATTTGGAGATAAGGTCGCCATTAAGTGGTTGACAGAATAAGGTATTTGCAGCAGATTTGGAGAAGATTTTCATCATTTTAATTTTCCCTTTCAATGGGCATTTTGAATGGTGATTTGACACCACTCATTTAGCTTGCGAGGGAAGATCGTTGAGCCCCTCTTGTATAAACTGTTGTATTGTTGCCAAGTAATGAGAGTTGGATGTAGGTTAGATAAGAAAGAACTAGAAAGAGGAATATGCAGAGAGGATAGGGAGAGAAATACAGAGAGCCGAGACTCAGTTGTAGCTCAAACTCCACTATTTTAATTTGACATTTCACCATTAATAGAAAATGATAGTTTTTCCTATTTTAACATTCTGTGTAATGGATATTGTGCTATGAATTTCATTTGTATGCATTTGAATTGTATATGTATGTTAGAAATCATCTGCAGGGATAGAGATATAGTTTTCTATCTACGAGTGTGTTGAGTTAAGTCTAGTTCTCTAGGATAAGTGCAAAGAGTGCATGATAGAGGATGGAGACTCTGTAAGTTGACATAAGGAGTGCATATCCGAAATTAGTGGAGTCAGAAGAGATATTTCCAGGAGGGCATATCCAAGTAATTCATGTACGCAGGGAGAAATTTCAAGGTGGTTCAATACCTTGGAAAGAAAAAATGCGTGAGAGGAACCATAGTCGAAAGTTACTGAATGCTCTTAAATACTCTATCAGGAGGGCATCGAATTGGTGCAAGTGTGCACAAGGAAAACACATTTTAAAGTTTTGGAATCCTTAGAAGAATCGCAGAATTGTTGAATATTTTGAGGAAGGAAGGCTTTGCAAGAGTGCATTGACAAAGGAAAGGAGATTCCTTAAACCCTTCCAGAAGCCAAGGGAGAAGTTGTCGAAGAATAGAGCTGAGTGCAAGGAGTGCGCCGAAGATACTATAAGTACATATTACAATCTCAGGAAGAAGAGAGAGAAAGTTCTAGGAGGGAGCGTGAAAGTGTTGATTAAGGTTGGCTGTCATTGATGTCAACCATTGAAGAAAGCCCCGCAACACAAAGGTTTGGGTAATGGACCCAATATTTTTTTATGTAAATATGACTCATTATTGTCTTGTCATGGTTGATAAGAAGTAAATATGGATGAACTCCAAAGTGGTCCCCTTATGGTGAAAGCCCTCACGGGAAGACGCATTGCGGAGTAAGAGAACCCATGCTTAATTGTGGAATAATGAGATGAAGGACAATGAATTTTTTAGGTAAACTATCCTATATGGACAGTTCTTTTCATTCCATTTCCATTGGTATGTGGAACATCACATAACTCCTCACGGTTAGAGAGTTATGGCAATGAGAAGTTGGAGACCCTAGGTTTGGGTAATGGACCCAATTTTGTTTTATGGATAACGGTATGAGTTATGATATATTTTCAGATAATACTATTCTATATGGATAGTACATGTCATTCCAATTCTGGTGATATGTGGAATGTCACATAACTCGTCACGGTTTGAGCATTATGGCCTTACGAAGTTGGAGGAACCTCATATGTCATCTAGAAGCCCCAAAAGGTCAAAGTAGTCAAAGTGGTTTAAGAGATTTTAAAAGGTAAATAATAAAGTGAAGTAATAAGTGTATTATAATTCAAGTTCAATACAAAATAAATTATTTCAATAACAAATTTAATGGAGAAATTAGAAGTGGGTTAACCCTAAAATAAGGAAAGTGGGGCCAAGTGACCTAGAAGATGTTTTTAAGGAAACTACTTGGAGAGTATAAATAAGAGGCAAGGCTCTCTCATTTTAAAAACACTTGAGCATATTGAATATATATAGGTGTCTGAGGTAACCAAGGATATATAAGAAAAAATTCTAAGGTAAGGTGAAGAAAATAAGGCCGAAATGCAAGGAAGGATAAATTCTTTTGATGGTGTTTTCTAAGGTATGTTATTTACAGGTCATCTCATCATTTTATCTATAAATATTTGTATATAATTCTTCAGAGCATGAAATTTATATCCCATTGAGAAAACATATCCAAGTATCTTTGGTAAAAAAATCATCTTCTAGGTCATTGTATTTTCGGAGTTACACTCCATGGAAAATAGGGTTTGTGGCTAGTCCTAAAACTAGTCAAAAACAAGTGTTTAGGGTACAAATGCCATAACCTCTTCATAAAAACTCCAAATTAAGTGAAACCAAATGTGTTGGTTAGGGTACAATATGTAGTATGTTTCGTAATGGTTTCATATCAATTCCAAAAAAAATCTGTGTGGGGCACGCTCTACAAGGTCTCTCTCTAGAATAAGCCAGAATTCAGTAAGGTATGCCATTTTTGCTATATCTCCTTTTCTGAGAGGTTCCAAGTAGTGACACCCAGAGGAACTGCATAAAACACACTGAAGAAAATTGTATATCAGTTTCAGATATTTATACATTACAAGTACAAAGTTATGATTACTTCAAGTTAGGGTTGTTGACTAATCCAAAACTAGGGATGTGAGACTAAAGAAAAGTTTGATGAAAATGATAGTCTCTTGTTGTTGAAGTTAAGGAAGGTTTGCAGGAATGTGATCATATACACCAGTTTTATTGCATATCTACATATCAGATTTGGATGGTGAAATTGATGTGGGATTTTGGTTGAGGTATATGTTGATGAGTAGTTGACACATGATTGGTACATATTTGGTACATGGTTGGACGCACTTGTTTATGGTATAGGTTGATTACAAGTTATTTGGTACATGTTGGTGCATGGTTGATGCACTTTTTTATGGTACAGGTTGATGCATGGTTGATGCATGGTTCATATTTATTGGTATAGGTTTACAATGGTATATCTCACACTGACAAGTTGACAGTGATTCCATCATTCTACTTCTACTTTAGGGTGGCAGGACAGGGCAAGGAAAGGTGGTTGTAGCCACCTTCCAGTTGTAGCCGAAGAACATAGGGGGTTGTAGCATCCTTCTGGTTGTAGCCAGAGAATTGGGGAGTTGGAGCTTCCCTCAGGTTATAGCCTGAGAAACTAGGGTGTTGGAGCCTCCTTCCAGTTGTAGCTGGAAAACAAAGGAAGTTGGTGCTTCCAATGAATGTAATTCTTCAAGACATATAAGAAAAAACATTCTGTGGTTTTCTCTTGATTTGTGTTTCCACGTAAAACACTGGTGTACTGTGTATGTGTATGTTTGTTCATTTGTTCATTTCTTATTTACTCTGCAGCTATTGGATGATAATGCTTCATTGATATAACAGTTGGATGATATGGTTAAAAATGATTAAATTTCTCTATTACTGATTCACCCCCCCTCTCAGTAATCCAACAATTGGTATCATAGTAGGTTCCTTTATAAATCAATTTAATCACTGAAAGGTAGATCATGGAGAGTACCAACTCATATAAATATGAAATACCACAGTTTGATGGATAGAAGTATGATTTTTGGATGATAAGGATGATGACATCTATACATGCATAGTGATTTCAAGTTTGGCAATCAATTGTAGATGGATACACAACACCAATAGTTCCACCAACAAATGACAAAGCAGTAAAACTCGGTGAGAATAATTCCAAATCCACAAACTCACTTTTGAATGGTCTGAGTGATACGGTATTCACCAAAGTTGGACATTGTAAATCCGCTAAAGAGATTTGGGTCAAGCTTCAAAATATTTATGAAGGAGATACAAAATTCCAAGAAGAAAATCTTCAGACTTACAAAGGTCATTTCAAACAACTAAAAGTGAAGGAAGATGAATATATTGCAACCTACTTCTTATGAGTCGATGAAACAGTGAATGGAATCATAGGATTGGGAGAAGAAATTGAAGAATATGTAATTTTTCAAAAGATAATAAGATCTCTTCCTATGAGATTCAACCCTAAGATATCAATGCTAGAAGAAAGATCAGATATGGACTCAATATTCATGGCAGTAAAAGACTCTAACAAATAAGACTCTGGAGAAGAATATGAAGAATCCGAAGAAGAATGTGAAGAAGCCGAAGAAAAATGTGAAGAAGTCGAAGAAGAAATTGAAGAGGCAGAAGTTGACTATCAAGAAGAATGAATGTGTTCCATAGAAGTTATCAAAAGAGAAAAAAATAAAAACAAGAATCTACAAGCAAAACTAGACAAGAAAAAGGACACTCGAGAACTAGAACAAATGATCACTAAATTGAAGGTTCAAATAGAAGAAGATAAAATAATTGAGGAAGCACTCAAAGAACAACTAGAAGAAAAGGACAAGATCATTGGAAACTTGGAAGTAGAGGTTGTCACATTAAGAAATGATATTCAAAAAAAATATGCAAAATAATTCAAAAGTTCTGGATGACATTATCATCAATCAAAATTATCATCTTGAAAAGTCCATACTTGGATACAATCAGACAAAAAATGGATCAAGCTCCAAAACAACAGAGAAAGAAACAAATCCAAAGAGCTATGTAGAAACAATCAAAGAGGATAGGAAGATATACAAGGAAGATTATTGGGACACTTCTCCACCAAGAAGATTCATATTTCACAATCAACAATATATAGATAGGCCTAAAGAAGAAGAAGTATTCATAAGAGAACCTCCTTTCAAAATATCTTCAACTCCCAAGTATCAAACTATATTTTTTGGTTTATGTTATGCATGTAATAATTTTGGACATAAAACTGTGAATTGCAGAGCTAACAAGAGGAATAGTAAAAAATTTGAGAGTTATACACAAAGGGATTATTCAAGGAGACCTAGTGACACACAAATAAGAAGTTACAACAGGTTTGAATCTTTGAGCATTAAAGTGGAATGTTACAAATGTAACAATTTGGGACACATGGCCAAGGATTGCATAATGACAGTCCCTCCTAAATAAACTCAACAAAATAACAACAGTCACATACATGAACCTCACAAAATGACATGGATACGAAAGCAAGATCAATATAACAATGAAGAATGCACAGTCACTCTACAAGATAAGAAGAAGAAACACAGTTGGTATGTTGACAGTGGATGTTCAAAACACATGGCAAGTGATAAAGACAAATTTGTTACATTACAAAAAGAAAAAAATGGCCCAGTCTCCTTTGAAAATGATAATTCATCCAAAATCATTGGAGAAGGCACAGTCTGAATTGGGAATTGGTTCCAAGACCAAAGAATAAGAATGTGATCGGAAAAAAATGGGTTTTCGGGAATAAATTGAATGAAGATGGACAAGTTACAAGGAGCAAAGATAAATTGGTATGTAAATGATATGCACAAATTGAAGGAATTGACTTTGAAGAGACAATTGCCATAGTTGCTAGAATTGAAGCAATATGTTTACTTTTAGCTTATGCATGCTCCAAAAATGTTAAAGTATATCAGATGGACATAAAATCATCTTTTCTGAATGGGGAACTTCAAGAAAAAGTCTACATTGAAAAACCAGAATGATTTATGTTGTCAGATAGCATAGACTATGTATGTAAATTAAAGAATGCCTTGTATGGTCTAAAACAAGCTTGTAGAGCATGGTAGTCCAAACTAGATAAGTATATGCAACAAGAAGGGTTTAGAAAAGGAAGTGCAGACAACAACCTCTACATCAAGGTAAGTCAAGGTAACATTTTATTAATTGAATTTTATGTTGATGATATTATTTTTGGTAGTGATGATGATAGGTTAAGCCAAAAATTTGCAAAAGACATGCAGAATGAATTTGAAATGTTGTCACTTGGAGAACTATCCTTCTTTCTGGGACTTCAGATATGTCAAAAAAACCAAGGAATTTTTATTTCTCAAACCAAGTATATCAGAGAAATGATAAAGAGGTTCGAAATGGAATATTGAAAACCAGTTATCACTCCCATGCAAACTAGTTGTAAGTTGAGAAAAGATGATGATTCAAAGTCTGCAAATCAGAGGAAATGCAGGTCATTGATTGGCAGCCTACTATATGTGACAACATCTAGACTAGATGTAATGCAAGCAGTTGGATAGGTGGCACGATTTCAAGAAGCACCAAAGGAATCACATGTATTAGTAGTAAAGAGGATTTTCAGATATCTCAAAGGAATAGAAGTGTTTGGATTATGGTATCCAAAAGGAAAAGATCTATCACTTATTGTCTGCACAGATGTATATTGGTCAGGCTGTATTGATGACCAATGAAGCACCAATAGAGCATCGTTCTAATTAGGTGAGTGTTTGGTATCATGGCTGAGCAAGAAATAATCATTAGTATCTCTATCTACAATCGAGACAGAGTATATTGCAGCAACAACATGTTGTACATAGGTTCTTTGGATGAAACAAACTTTGACAGATATACAGGTTGAGTATGATAAGCCCATTCCAATATATTTTGATAATACAAGAGTCATCAGTATCTCAAAAAACTCGATGATGGACTCCAAGACGAAGCACATTCCAATCAAGTATCACTTTCTATGGGAATAGATTATAGAAAAGAACATCAGAGTTGAGTATGTGAGAATAAAAGAACAAGTGACATACATCTTTACAATACCACTTCCATGGGAATCCTTTGAGTATCTTCGCTAAAGACTTGGAGTTATTTCTACTCCAATATGAATGTTTTTTGAATGCTTATATTATATGTTATTAATTGCATGTGATAATTACCCATTTATGAAGCTGAATGAAAGAGGATTAAGAAGAGAGAATATATCACATCCATAATATGAAATACAGATCTGAACTAAAGCAGTAAGAAAAACAAACCATCACAAGATAATTGATAACGGAGTTCAGCACAAAATTGCCTACGTCTCCGGGCCTTTGTCTCAGTGGGGGAGGATTCTTTATTTATGTTCAAAGATGAAAAAGTACATCGCAACAGTGCCATTAGGATACAAGACTGATTCGGTCATATTCTTCCAGATATCTAGAACCCATCAAAAGAAACGACACGCAAAATGGATGACTGGAGCTCCCAGAAATGGCCCACAAGTGTGTGCTCCTCAACAGCTTCCCTGCATAAAAATGTCTTTGGATTGGATTCCCTTGAGAATAACTCTACTCTAACTATCCTCCATGGCCTCAAACAGGCCTTGTTTTTATAGTTCTGAAGTTGGTTATCTATATCCAACTTCCTTCCAAAATATGGGCTCAAAAAGAGTCCAAATGTTCGACAACACAAGTATTCCAACAGAGGACGAACACCTTCAGTAACCACTCACATAACCAGATCAAAGATCAACACACCGATGTTTTCATGTGGTAAAACCCCTACGGGGAA
>JZKD02S2241235.1:111202-124250 GCA_000966675.3 Picea glauca
TGAACCGTCGGATCACTCTATGTCGGGAACATATCGTGACCGTCGGATTTCCTAACTACAAATGCATACTAATGCATACTAAATAAACACACTTTTACCTAACGACATATTAGACAAAGTAGATATTAACTAACTCCTAAGTGTCTAAATATCCTAACACCAAAATCTCCCAAAAATGACCAAAATCCATTAATTACAGGACCAAATCAAATAAAAATCCAAAACAATAGGGTTAAAACCCACTTTGCATATATATTTAGGCTTTTAGCCACTTTATTCCTGCATGTGTGCCCTTTGAATATCATATGGATAGGCATGTGGCCAAGCGCCAACCCGAAGGGCTATGCGTTGGCCCGTCATCCTTAAATCTTTGGTCACGTTGTGCCATTCCATAAGACCGTGCCCCCTATTCTCGTGCTTGGCCTATGGTCTTACCCCTGGTCTTATGGTGGAGGGTTCACTCTCATCCATACCCCCTGCACCCCAAACTTTGTGGTCGCATAGACATAACGAACCATGGGCTAGGGATAAGCCCCAGCCCTTTCCGCCTCCAATTAAACTTTGATTTCAACTTAAATAAAATATTTGCAACATATATATTAAGTAACATCAGCAAGTCGGGTGGTAATCCCGGTCCATCCAGTCCATAGCTCAGAGGAGGTTGGGCAGGAAAACTCAGCAGAGGCCCAATATTTTGTACAAACCAACAACCAATAGAGGGGTGCCACGTGGAAACCCAAGACTGGGCCACATGGCACCTTCCCATTCGCCGAACATGATGCCACTTGTCAACACATGATTGGACCATCTGTCTGCTGAGGTGTATGCCCAGTCAACAACCGTACCACCACATCAGCATGCCACTATACCTACCACCGTAAGCTTGTGCCACGTGTTACCCTTACAGTGGTGACACGTATCACCCTCTGACTAGTCTAAATCACATATCATATGCCCAGTCACCTACCATGTGTCATCTCCATATGTTGCCACATCTGCTTTATGGCTGTACAACCTATATAGTCATCCTGCCACATGGACTATACGGACTGTACAATCACCCATTTTTTTGCTTGTTGGGGTTTTCAATCAGAATGTTATATCTTTCACATACATATCCCGTTTGAAGAAGTAAATATATGGACATAACTGAGAGAATTAGACAGACGCAATGGCGTTGGTTTCATTGAATTCTGAGCACTTTCATTTTTGAGCCTTTTTTAGCCCTGTCAGGCTCCTGGATCCAATTCTGGATCACAAACGGGGAGAGATTTATCAGATGTAGAGGACAGAGGCATAGTTCCAGGGGGAGTAGATTTATCAGATGAAGAGGATAGAGGCAAATTTATAAGATACAAAGGACAGAGGCATGGTTCTGGAAGGAGCATGAGTGATATGATTTCAGTATTGCATCAGAGTGTTTGCATCAATGCCAAAGTGGGATATTGTTGATTAAGGTTGGTTGTCATTGATGTCAACCCTTGAAGAAAGCCCCACAACACAAAGTTTTGGTTAATGGACCCAATATTGTTTGATGTAAATATGACTCATTATTATATTTTCATGGTTGATAAGAAGTAAATATGGATGAACTCCAAAGTGGCCCCTTATGGTGAAATCCCTCACGGGAAGATGCTTTGCGGAGTAAGAGAACCCATACTTAATTGTGGAATAATGAGATGAATGACAATGAATTTTTCAGGTAAACTATCCTAGATAGATATTTATTTTCATTCCATTTTCGGTGGTATGTGGAACATCACATAACTCCTCACGGTTAGAGAGATATGGCCAAGAGAAGTTGGAGACCCAAGGTTTGGGTAATGGACCCAAATTTGTTTGATGGATAATGGTATGAGTTATGACATATTTTTAGATAATACTATTCTATATGGATAGTACATGTCATTCCATTTCTATTGGTATGTGGAACGTCACATAACTCCTCACGGTTTGAAATTTATGGCCTTACGAAGTTGGAGGACACTCATATGTCATCTAGAAGCCCCAAAAGGTCAAAGTAGTCAAAGTGGTTTAAGAGATTTTAAAAGGAAAATAATAAAATGAATTAATGCATGTATTATAATTCAAAATGAATAGAAAATTAATTGTTTCAATAATAAATTTAATGGAGAAATTAGAAGTGGGTTAACCCTAAAATAAGGAAAGTGGGGCCAAGTGACCTAGAAGATGTTTTTAAGGAAGTTACTTGGAGAGTATAAATAAGAGGCAAGGCTCTCTCATTTTAAAAACACTTGAGCACATTGAATATATATAGGTTTCTGAGGTAACCAAGGATATCTAAGCCAAAATTCTGAGGGATGTTGAAGAAAATAAGGATGAAATGCAAGGAAGGATAAATTCTTTTGATGGTGCTTTCTAAGGTATGTAATTTCCAGGTCATCTCACCATTTTTGCTATAATTATTTTTCTATAATGATTCAAACCATGAAATTTATATATCATTGAGAAAATATGTCCAAGTATCCATGGTAAATAAATTCATCTTGTGGGTCATTGTATTTTTGGAGTTACACTTCATGGAAAATAGAGTTTGTGGCTAGTCCTGAAACTAGTCAAAAATAGGTGTTTCGGGTAAAAATGTCATAACTTCTTCATAACAGATACAAATTAAGTGAAACAAAATGTTTTGGTTAGGGTGCAGTCTATAGTATTCTTTTTAATAGTTTCATATCAAATCAACAAATATTCTGTGTGTGGAACCCTCTACAAGGTCGCTCTCTAGAATAAGCCAGAATTCAACAAGGTATGACATTTTTTCTATAAGTCATTTTATGAGAGGTTCCAAGTAGTGAAAACTGGATGAATTTCATGAAACACACTGAATAAAATTATGTATCAGTTTCAAATATTTATACATTACAGGTACAAAGCTATGATTACTTCAAGTTAGGGTAGTTGACTAATCCAAAACTAGGTATGTGAGACTAAAGAAAAGTTTGGTGAAAATGCTAGTGTCTTGTTGTTGAAGTTAAGGAAGGTTTGTAGGAATTTTATCACATACACCATGCCTATTACATAGCTACAAATCATATTTGGATGATGAAGTTGATGAGGGATTTTGGTTGAGGTACATGTTGAGTACATGGTTGAGACAAGTAGTTGATGAGTTGGCACATACATGAGCTATATAGTTGATGATGTTGGTACATATTGATGAGACATAGTTGATGAGTAGTTGACAAATTATTGGTACATACTTGGTACATGGTTGGATGCACTTTTTTATGGTATAGGTTGATTACAGGTTATTTGGTACAGGTTGGTGCATGGTTGATGCACTTGTTTATTGTACAGGTTGATTACAAGTTGACGTATAGGATGATGCATGGTTGATGAACTTGTTTATGGTACAAGTTGAGGTACAGTTTGATGCATGGTTGATGCATGGTTCAAATTTATTGGTACAGGTCTACAACAATATATCTCACAGTGACAGGTTGATAGTGATTCCATCATTCTACTTCTACTTCAGGATGGAAAGACGGGGCCAGGATAGGTGGTTGTAGCCACCTTCCAATTGTAGTTAGAGAACATAGGGGGTTGTAGCCTCTTTCTGGTTGTAGCCAGAGAATTGGGGACTTGGATCTTCCCTTAGGTTGTAGCCTGAGAAGCTAGGGGGTTGGAGCCTCCTTCCAGTTGCAGCTGGAAAACAAAAGAAGTTTTTGGTTCCAATGAATGTAATTCTTCAAGACATATAATAAAAAGAATTATGTGGTTTTCTCCCGATTTGGGTTTCCATGTAAAACACTGGTGTACTGTGTATGTGTATGTTTGTTCATTTGTTCATTTCTTATTTATTCTGCAGTTATTGGATGATAATGCTTCATTGATATAACACTTGGATTATATGGTTAAAAAGGATTAATTTTCTCTATTATTGATTCACCCCCCTCTCAGTAATCCAACAGAATGTTCACACCAGAACAATGAATTTTGAAGGTTTTCAAGATGAGAAAAATCACAGAAGTTTCTACGGAGAACTCTACAAGGAGTGCATAATAAGTTCGAGAACGACCTATGTCTCGAAGGGAAGAAAATTGCACTAAGTGTGAAAAGGATTCGAGAACTTTCCAAAGTCCCAAAGATAGTGAGAATTGCTCATCGAGGAGGATACAGGTGTCAGAAGATAGAGAATATCGACCGAAGGAACTTCAGAAGGTTTGGGAGGAATAGATAGAGATCTTTGCGAAGTTGAGAGGCATGAAGAAATTCTGGACTGTTGGATCTAGAGGACATGTGGTATAGATCCACGCAGTTCAAGACAAGTTGAGTAGTGAATATTTGAGACAAGATATTGTGAAGTCCAAACTCATGAAGTCAATCACATCCATTGATCATGATGGAAGCGAGAACCATAAATCTAGTCCCGTAGTATTCGTCGATTCAAAAATCGGGAAGGAGGAGAAAGTCACGCGTGAAAGTCCTGAAGCACGACGTCGTCAAGGGAACTGGCCCATGGTCATAGACCGTGGTCACATGAAGGAGGAAGCCTAGAATAGAGAGCTAGTGTTGTTGGCGTTAATATTTGGAAATCACTAAGGAGAGGGTTCATGGGTTCCACAGAACCTGTGCCAGAAAAGGAAGGGCATGTGATATCTTTTTGGGTTCCAAGGAGGAATATAAGGAGTCGCTCTGACTCAATGCAACGGACGATCCTTGACCACGAGGTCAAGGTCACCATAGGACGTATATGTTACTTGGTATTATTGTTGAAGTTGCAACCAATGTTCCTAAACCTTTTTCCTTGATTTTTCATCTTTGTGAGTCAAACATGAAAGTATATCCTTGATCACACATTTTACTAACATTGAGTAGATTATGATTCAAGTATTCAACCAATAGGACATTATTTTCTTTTACAATTTTTCTTCCAAGCTCTACTACACCTTTTCCAAATATTTTGGAAGATGATTCATATCCAAATGCAACATTGCCACCCTTTCTCTTCAAGATGATGAATTTGTGTTGATCCCCGGTTACGTGTGAAGAACATCCACTGTCTATGTACCATTCATCTTCTTCTTTACATTGTTCAACGATCAATTCTATTCCACAAATTTCATTGTTTGGAATCTATTTCCTTCTCCATAATGTGGTTGGAATAGGGACATTTGGCATAGGAGCATCTTCATTCACATATCTGCAATCTTGTGCTTTGTGACCAAGATAATTACATTTGTAGCATACTATATTTTTTCCATCAATGGGAAAATGAATTATAACTTCTACTGAAAAATCCACGACTATTTCCATATCTTCCGTTTACACCATTCATGTTTTTCTCATAGTTTTTCCTTTCATTGATTCTGCAATTAATTTCCTTATGTCCAAAATTTTTGAAAGTAAAACAATGACCGAGAAATAATTTTTGATACCTAGGATTAAGTGACCTTCTTTTTGATGTATTCCATCTGGGTTCATGATCTACTCTTATGTAGTTTCCTTCATAATGATTGAATATTCTTTGATTCCTGAAGGTAGGAAGTCTTCTTGGATATTCATCTCTTTTGTAATCATTCCTTATTTCTGGTATCCTAGTCCACTTCTCATCAATTGTCTGTGTAGAGATTTCTTCAACCTTCTTGTTGGTATTTTCATCTTATTTGTATGAATTTTCACCGATGCATCCAAGATGTGTTAATCATTTTTGCACTTCAGAGTTTCTTAAGATTTTCATCAATGAGACAACTTATTTTTCAAGTTTCTCACAATCTTCTTCTTTCTTCATCATTTGGACATTCCTTACTTCTCCTATTATTCTACTTCTTCAAGTAGAGTTTTCAAGAAAATTGTTTCTTCTCTTGGTTTCTCAAAGTCTTATAATTGATTCTTCAAGCTTTCAATTGTGTTTTCACAACTACCCAATTCACTTATTAGTTTTCTATGCATGTTTTTGAGCTTGCTATTTTCAATCTCAACTTGCTTCAATTTTTTAATATTCTCATCTTCTTGTTGAATCATTTATGCTTCATGATTTTATTCTTCTTCCTTGGAATTTTACTCTTCAATATCATCTCTTTCAATCCTTGGATAAGGACATTCAAATTCAATATGTCCTTCTCCTTCACACTTAAAGCAAAAGAACTCACTTCTATTTGCTTCATTGAAATCTGAGATGTTGTAATTTTCTTCAACTTCTTCTTCTTCTGCTACTTCTTCCCTTTCATAAAGGTCTTGTAGCTTGTTCCAAAGATCTTTTTCTAATGCACATGATCCTGCCTTAGATTTCACTCAATCTGTCAATCCATCTAGGATGGTATCTATTGCAAATTTGTTTCTCATTCTCTCTTCCTTTAAATTGTACTGAAGGTAACCAGCTCTGATACCAATTGTCAATTCTCAGAGGGGGGTGAATCAATATCAAATACAATTTAAAATAAAAACAAATTATACTTCAAACATATTATATATTCAATTATATCCAATGATCAATGAACAATAGTAGAAGAGTTACACCAATACACCACAATACACCATGCACAATATAAGAGAAATAATCAATAGTTATTCTTCAAGGGAAGTAATGACTTCCAAGGGAAGCTACATATTCCAAATATAAAGGGAGGGACAAACCTCCAAAAGGAATATACAATCCTCCAATATCAATAGAGGGTTGACCTCTCCATCCTTTCCCCTTCCTTTGAACCAATAATATATGAGAGATAATAAAACTTTACATTAAATTATCACCATCAACCAACCATCATAGAACTTAATAATGCTTCTTGAGACTTCTTCAAATTCTGCAATTCTTCACTTCTTGGAATACTCTAATTTTGTAGATAATATTACTCAATGTATTTTCTGAAACTCCTCCAAGTTTCACCCCTTGAATCCTCCCAGAAAAGGTGTTATAGAGAAAATGGTGGACCTTATTCAAATTTGGTTTATTCAAGAGAGAGAACTTGTATTGAATGCCCCTCGCTCAATATTTAACATGATATTTTGAAATTCGTACAAAAGAAACTACAACTCGTACTATTTCCAATTAAATTGGTTTGAATGCATTTGGATTCTCGATGAAGACGTTATGATTGTTTTACCTAGAACACTTGTTTATGACTAACTTCAAGACTAGTCAAAAACCCTATCTTCCACAGAGTGTATCTCCAAAACTATAGTGAATAGAGAGTTGAAATTTTTACCATAGGTACCTAGATATCTCTCCTCAATAGCCTCCAAATTTCACCATTTGAGTCATTATAGAAACAAAGTTATAGTGAAAATGGTCACATGACTTGTAAATAACATACCTTAGAACACATCACCAAGAGACTTCATCCTCCCTTGAAATTCGGCCTTCTTTACTTCATATTTCCTTTGAAATTAGACTTATATCTCCTTGTTCATTAACAAACTTGTGTGTGTAAAATGAATGTATAATGATATGTATTTATACCCTTTATGTCACTTCCTTTTAACATTAGCGCTAACATGTAGTTTCTGTTTTGATTTACATTGTCATCTTCAAAAATTCATTTCTCCTCAATCGTTAGGATCCACGTGACGTGCCACATACCAACAGAAGTGGGATGAATTATACTATCCATCCATGGGTGTTGTATATGCATATGTAATTTCCTTCATGTCTATCTACTTCGATCAACTGTGGGGTCCAAAAGTCAATTGATAGGGTTGACCTCAATGACTACAACCAATGACTAGGGTTGACATGAATGACAACAACCAATATTCCAACAAATGAAATGTTAGCTATTATTGGGTCAATGATTCCAAATCAAAATTGATGATCAGAGTCTCAATTATTTCATGGAGAAATGAATTTCATCCTTGGCACAACAAAAATGTGTGACCAAGCTATTTGGATATGATTATGAGATCATTTACAGGAAGGGAAAGGAAAAAGTAGTGGATGTTTCTATTTCCCGGAAATATGAATAAGATGGGTGTTGGACATATTTTCGTTGATATATTTTCATTGATTTCAAAAACCGATGACCCACATGAAGCTTAGAAGGGAAATCACAGTGCATAAACATGATGAGGATCAAAATCCCCATAGGAAAAACTAGGACCGTTAGATACGCAAGTGCTAGATCAATGGCAGGGATAGATTGCGAAGATTGAAAGGAGAATTAAACAATGTGTTATTTCCTATCCCGTAAATAGTCTAGATCATCATATATCATCGACTCAATGATCGACGACTATGGTTGATCTACCAACCAATTAGATTAATTCATGACCGTTGGATATGTAAGTGTGAGATCAACGACAGGGATAGGTTGTGGAGAGCGAAAGGAGAATTAAATAATGCACTATTTCAAATCTTGCAATTAGTCTATATCGTCAAATATTATAGATTAAAATATCAATGATTGTGGTTGACTCACCAAAAAATGCGCAAATTCAATTTCAGATCTTGGGTGACGAATTAAACTACTCGAAAGTTTTGGTTCTGCAATCCACATTGACCGTCAATGATCACTCAACATTAGATCTATGCTTGGCATCAATTCCTCTACCAATGAGAAGTTTTCCATTACGGAGCTTGACGATAGTCTTAAAGGTCGTGCTAGATGGGACCCCACAATCATCCTTGATCGTTGATCTACTCCAAGATCATTCTCGACTGATGGATCAAGTTGAGTGGAAAGATAGGATAAGCAAGGTAAAAGGGTTGAGATCTCGAATACTCGAATTCCTAACAGTCATTGGATCACCTTCAAGTGGAAGGATAGAATAAGAAAAGAAAAAGAGTTAAGATCTCGAATACACGAATTCCTGATAGCCATTGGATCACTTTAAGTGGAAGGATAGGATAAGCAAGGGATAATATCTCGATTACCCGAATTCCCGACAGTCGTTGGATCACTCTAGAGTGGGAGGACATGATAGGAAAAGAAAAAGATTCGTTGGATTTAAACCAAGGCAAAGCAGCATCACAGACATATCGAGCCATCAATCTAAGATTATAATCAATGAACAACATTCATTTTGGTTTAAAATTTGTGAGGAGGTTACACTTCGGGGAATCTCACTTCGGAAGAATTGTGAAGTTGAGAAATCGAATTACCCAAAGTCCCAAAGGATGATATTCTGAAGTCACTCTCAGTCATTGATCGAAGATACATTTTAGATAGTATTCTGACTGTTAGATCAAGGAGATGAATATGTGCCACATTGGGAGATCTACGTCAATAGACCACGTCATCAAGGACACATGGCACAGTCAAATAATGACAAGTGTCAAGATGAAATCGACAGTTCAGGTACGTGTAAATCATGAATATGAGTGACATGTGGCAGACACTCGCCTAGTGTCATGTTAACAAGTAACGTTAGCAAGTTACGTCACTATGAGATTTTTACTTCGGGAGTTTCACCACTAGAAATGGAAAAAGTCCTGAAGTCCCGAAGGGTCGAATTTCCGAAAGACAAAGTCCTGAAGTCTTGAAGGCTGAAGTCCTGAAGGTTGTCCTACCAAAGTTGCAAAGTAAAAATTCCCGAAGTCTCGAAAGACAAAGTCCCGAAGGCCGAAGGCCAAAGTTTCGAAGTGCCGAAGTCGTGAAGGAAAAATTCCTAAAGTCCCAAAGGGATGAAGTATCGAAGGGACGAAGTCCCTAAGTGCACATGAGTCATCCAATCTAAAGGACACTTTAGGAGAGTTATCGACCTTTTATCAAGTATAGTGGAAGGATAGCATAAGTGAAATATTTGAAGTGCCGAAGTAAATGAGAACCGTCCATCTAATCAAGAGATTAAAATGTGACCGTTGATTCTGATAAGTGATCAAGCACTTGCTTGTCCTATCACCTAGTCACCGCCTATGGTAATTTAGAATAAGATAAATAAAGTCATTGCTTGAGTTTATAAGCTCGTGGTTTTGTGTTTGTGGTCACATATAAATGGTTTGAAGGAAGCGCCTCTACAAAAATCGATTTCTGTAATATTTGTAGAGATATAGAACTGAGTTAAAAAGAAATCAATCCATACTTGTGATTGATTTACGAAAATAAATATGACTAATTTAAAATAATTTACATTCATTTTTGAATAATAATAGTGATTATTGTTAATATTAATGAAGAGGTGTGATGGTCCAAACAAAGGGACACAATGTTCCATATCTCACACCAGTTGGAAGAATGTATAAATGAGAAAGAGTGGTGAGAATAAGGTGTCTTTGCAGTCCATATTAGAAGATCAGAAACATAAGAAGATTCCAGGAAGGAAAGATGAAGATACTAATGTAGTGATGGTGAAAGGGAGGAGCATGGAAGGATTCATATCGTTACTAAGAAAATTGTAAGAGATAAGGGAGTTGGTGCTTCCTAGGGTTGGTGTCCTAAGTACAAGGGAGTTGGTGCTTCTTAGGGTTGGTGCCCTAAATAAAAGGGATTTGGTTCCCTAAAGATGACGAAGTTGGTGCTTCCTAGGGTTGGTTCCCTGAAGAAGCGGATTGGTGTCTCCTAGATTTGGTTCTCTAAAGAGGATTGGCATCCTTCACTATTCTTTATAAAACTTGTAATTGTTGTTAAATATGTTTATATAATTCATTTTGCATACAGTTGATTGTTGATTCATTGTGATAATCGATAAAATATAAAAAGTAATTGTTAATTGTTGAAAAAGGGTAATATTGATTCACCCCACCCCCCCTCTCAGTATTCCAACATTGGGTCCCTTTTCTCCATATCCTTCAATGTACCATAATGAATCCAAGTTTTTCATCATGAATGTATGCAAGACCCCAAAATTTCTAGCCTTCTCCACCAATTGCAACACAATTCTTCATTTTCTCTAGGGTACTCTTGTCATAATGAAGAGCTTCACTACAACTGTCATTTGTATTCATGAAAGGAGTCCCAATGTAAGAAATCCCAACTTATTTCTGAACTTCATGCATAATCGATAACAGGGAATTCTGGATTTACCAAAACCTATGAAACAGTCAAACATTCGTTTTTCTGGGAGGGTATGAAATAGGACATCAACACCTTTGTGAATAAATGTGAGGTCTATGAACACAACAAGGGAGAAACTATAAAATCTCCATTAACACTCTAAACACTTCTAATTCCCCCAGCTATCTGTCGAGATATTTCTATGGACTTCATTGTAGGCTCACCTAAATCGGGTAATAAGTCAATCATCATGGTGGTTGTCAATCGTCTGTGCAAATATGATCATTTTTTTAATCTTCAAGACCCATTCACAACCACCACAATGGCTCAACTCTTCATGGATAATATCTTCAATATTCATGGCATGCCTAATTATATTGTCTCTGACAAAGACCCCACTTTAACCAACAATGTTTGGCACAGAGTTGTTCAAGCTACAGGGCACCCAACTGCATCTCAACACTACCTATCACCCCAAAATGGATGGCCACACGAAAGTTTTCTACAAGTGTTTGGAAACATATTTGAGTTGTTTTTCATCTGAGCGTAAAAATAAGTGGGCTCAATGGTTAGCCCTAGTTTAATGGTGGTATAAGACATCTTACCATACAACTACTCACATGACTCCTTTTGAAGTAGTCTAAGGCCAAAATCCCCCATTAGTTCTCTCCTATATGTCAGGGGTCTCGAAGCGTCAGGAGGTTGACACAAATATTACAGTCTGGGAGGCTATTCTTCATGCCCTCAAACACAATTTCGTCATGGATCAGAATTGCATGAAGAAACAAGAAGATCAAGGTAATTCTAAATGCCATTTTTTTGAAGGGGACTAGGTATGTCTTCGACTACAACCTTATAGGAATACTTCCCTCAAATATCATCAATGTCAGAAACTTGCACCCAAATTTGATGGTCCTTATCAAGTGATCAAGCACATGGGACCATTGGCCTATCAGTTATATCTACCTAGTCATTCGAAGCTACATCTTGTTTTTCATGTTTTCTACTTAAAGAAGGTGATTGCAAATAAGTGCCAAACTCAAACTAGCCTTCTTGAGCTAGATGAAGAAGGTTCCATATGGTTTCAACCGCAAGCAATCTTGGCCAAATGAGAGCATTGTCTCTATCAACACACCATCCAGAAAGTGTTAGTTCAATGGAAAGAGAAACCTCCAGAATATGCCACCTAGGATTCGGCCACCATTCTACAACAATTCCCTCATCTTAAGCCTTTAGAACAAGATTGTTATTTAAGGGGGGAGGGCATGTTAGGAACCTAACCTCCCTAATCCCTCACATAGGTAGAATAACATAATTCCATCTAATAAATGCCAATATTAATAAGGCCTAGCAATAAGGAAGAATAAGTCAAATGTAAGAAGACCTAATAGAAGCTTCTGCTTCTAGAAGGATCTTCCTCTAGATTGTTCTTTTTGATAGATATATTTAGTAGAAATATAAGTAGAGGGTATGAGAAATATTTTCTTGGATATTATTGTAATAGGTCTCTTCTCTAATGGAGGTTTATGTTGGGTATGTGTTATATTCTTTGCACGAGTAGTAGTGTCTGAGCGCCTGCGCCAGGCGTGCAGGGGGGTTAGAGGCGGGTGCAACGCCCCCGATTTTTTTTTTTTGGGCCGACATATTTTCGCCGTGCTGACATATTTCCAGGACGACATATTTCCGGGACGACATATTTCTGGGACCACATGATATTAGGTGGTTTTTTGGCACATGGTTTTTTGTCGATGGTTTTCTATTTCCAGTTAAGGAATTAGGGTTATGGACTAATCCAAGTCATTGGGTTAGGGTTTTGGATGCCGCTGGCTCCTATATGTATATTGTATTGTAAAGAATGTAACACAATGTGTATGAATATAATATATGCTGGTTTTCCCGGTTTGGGTTTCCAGGTGAAAAATCTCTGTGTAATGTTTGTATTTTCCATTGTATCTTTTCTGTTCTTTTCTGAATATCAGTTTGCAGTAGATATTGTACAAGGTTAGAATTTACAGTTTCCCCCTTGAAGAGGCAAGTGAACATTTCTCTCAGTAATCAAATTGTTCTTTATGGTGTTATTTGGTATTATTCTGGTATTGTTATGGTTATATCATTGCCATTTCTAGATAATTATTTATGTTCTGCATGCTATTTTA
>JZKD02S2241235.1:140904-153773 GCA_000966675.3 Picea glauca
AAAAAGGTAAAAACTACAAAGATTATTCCCTTTCAAAACCCTAGATATATAATCTTAGAAATAAAATATCTCCTAAAAAATAAATAAACAAATAAGTATTATTCTTGTTCAAAACTCTAGATATATAATCTTATAAATTAAAATATTATTTACTTTAAAAACCCTAAATATATAATCTTAAAATATATAATTTCAAAACCATAAAAACCTACTATTGAATTATTATTTATTTTTTAATATTAAATTCATTATTAAAAAATAAATAACAATAAACAAATATAATCTTTACTCAAAAAACTTAAGAAAACTCCATCACTAAACCATTCAGTTTTTACTATGACAGCTCAATCAGTAAAGGCCTTCTCTAATAATCTCTTCTATGTCAAATATCACTTCTCAACATCCATATGTTTCCAAACATACTGTAACCCAATAAACAATACAATAACAATTCAACTTCTAAAATCATGTTTATTTTTTAATTATCAAAATATGCTTGATGAATAATAATGTCACAATCTCTGTAAGAGTCTTTATTTTGTTTAATAGTTATCCTCAAAACAACCAAAAAGATTTTCAGATATACTCAACTAATGAAATAAAATTATGAAATTATACATAATAATGATCAATCCAACTACTATCTTAAATCATGAATAATATTATTCATGATTTTACCCTTCATAATCCTTTGTTTTCCAACTACTCTCTTAATCATGAGTAATGATCCATGAGATTCTATAATGTATGATCCGTTGTCTTCAACTGATAACGATAACAATGTCAACATTGACATAAAACACAGAAGCGGGGTGCGGGGCGGGAAGAAAGATGAGGGGACATCGGACGAGGAGAATACGAAGGGCTCACCTAAACATATTTTATATATAAACCAATAGAGAGCAGAGCTGCAAGAACGTCCACTCCATCGCCATGGCCGGTTCTTCACTGATCCCTGGTATTGTTAATCGTATTGTGCTGGACGAAATAATGCCCCTCATGCCATGGCACACCAGACCCCTTCTGATGGCCTTGAGCAGACCCTGGACGATCGCGTTAAACGAAATTGGAGTACAAGACGGAAACAGATTAGATCCCATTGGGGAACGCGTTGCTACAGTAACGCGTTTGAAGCAGCCGCTTCAATGCCGTCTTGCCGCGGAATATTATCGTATCCCTAGACACAGGTACTCAGAGCTCTTCATTCTTCGGCATTATTACCATAGATTCTTCCGTGATCATTGGATTGATAGTTTATTTATTGCTGTATTTAGTTAAGTCTTTCCTAACAACGTTTTCAATTTTATAGCCGAAATGTCCCCGGTGAACCTGAACCTCGACCCGGCTATATGGTGAAACTTTTTGATGGGCAATGGAGAAACGTCGCCCCCATCAGTGGAAGCGCCCCCCCCACACACACAAGTTCTACTGCGGGACACGTTTTAGGAGTGGTTGACGGAAGCCTGTATTTTGGTGAACGCCTGCCTGCCAGTATTCCCACCATTAGAATTATTGCTTTAGACGTTGGCAGCGGTTTATGGCAATGGAAGGAAGTATGTAGACGTGAAAATAATCGTGATCTTCTATTGTATATATGCAGATCAAGCCGGGTCGCAGGTAACCTTTATGTATATCGCATATGTCACAGAGGGCATGATTTGCATTCTTATTTGGATATAAAAGATTCTTATTTGGATGTAGCAGAGATACCTGCATGGGAACAAATAACTGATTGGGCACCCACAGAACATCACATCACCTACTCTCCGCGCCCAATTTTTGTGCATGTGGGGAACAGACTGTATTTCTTTGGGGCACATTCTTACACAGAGAGAGTTTCGTTTTTTGACCTGAATACCCGAGCATGGAACAATAGCATAGTCGAAGCTCACCTTCGGGGCAATCTGCATATTGTTGAGAAAAATGTTCTGCTCGTAGCTTACAACTACACGAATTTCCACATACTGAGATATGATTTGACAAAGACAAATGAACGTTGGATAAGAGCTGGATGGATGTTACCGCCGGTTGATCGTGTATTCAAATGGACTTGGTGTGTTGAATACGATGACCTAGGAGAGAAGCAGTTGTGGATATATATTTGCTCGCATAGAGGAGGTGTGGATTTCAACCTGTGTAAATGGCAAGTTGTACAGAGGTTACAGGAAGGAGGATTGATTCGCAAGGTTTGGGATGACATCGTGCTGCCTGACGGAGAAGTAGAATGTGAACTTGTTAATCGCACACCACTTGACCAACCCATTGAACAGGTTGAACCTATTTCTGTCCGTACCCTACACGGCTTTCATCGGAGCGACTCCACTAATTTTCAAGATATACCGGCGTTAATGTGCCCAATTACTTAGTCTGTTTTAGAATGCCGGAGGCTATCATGCTGATGTTATTATATAACCTCAATAAATCATTTTCTGGAGCTTTGTTACTGTTTGTATACCAGTGAAAAAATATATCATAAATTTAGTGATATAAATAAAGAACRTTGGTACAAATATATATGGAAAAGTTAATATACGAAAAAGATTTTTTGGTACAAATATATATGGAAAACTTAATATACGATTAACCAATTGAGAAAAAAAGTTATTTTAAGGTTTGTAAACAAAATATTAAACTATCTTATAAATTTTTCAGACAAAATAACAGAACTCTGCAGATCGATATGGAAAAGTTAATATACGATTAACAAAATGAGAAAAAAAAGTTCTTTTAAGGTTAAAATATTAAACTCTCTTATAATTTTTTCAGACAAAATAACAGAACTCTGCAGACCAATATTAGGAACAATTTTATACATTTTTCATTTACAACATTTCTAAAAATCATTCTTGCACAACTGTGACTAAATATTAAAATTAAAATAGCAAAAAATACACTGTAACTTTGTATTCATTTTTACCAAAATAAAGGATTTTTAAAAATTTCTTAACTAGTTATATAATACGAACCTGTACTTCTACACTCTCACAAGTATATTATATCTCATTTTAGAGTTTGAATTTGTACTTCCATACTCTCACATGTATATTAGAGTTTGAACTTTTGATTTCACATTCATACAGGTATCTATTTATAACCATGGTTAAAGGCCTTTCCTACTTATAAGACCTAAATCACATTTCCATTATTTATTTATAACCATGGTTAAAGGCCTTTCCTACTTATAAGACCTAAATCACATTTCCATTATTTTTCCACATATTTAAAAGGCCTTTCCTACTTATAAGACCTAAATCACATTTCCATTATTTATTTATAACCATGGTTAAAGGCCTTTCCTACTTATAAGACCTAAATCACATTTCCATTATTTTTCCACATATTTAAATAGATGAATTGGAAATTCAAATTGGTTCATTAAATGAGAACCTGATTGCACTCAATGGAATAAATATGAAATACTCAATACAATAAACATGAAATTAGGATTTTTTTTATTTGCAATACAAAATATGTGTTCAAAAATTATAAAACTAATTAAATTCTTCTATATGTAAAACCTGTGAAAAATGAATTCTGGACATTAAAGTTAGTGCAAATCTATCTCAAATCCAAATGGTTCAAGGAAAAACTCAATTTTTAATAGCTTTTACTAAAATGGACACCCAAACTTTCTTACAAATCCAAATTTGAATTTTCATATTGATAAGTGTCCCTCGTCTTTTTGATATGATTACATTTCCATCATAGTAAAAAAAAAAAAAATTGTTATTATTGTATCAAAATATAAGAATCTACCCTCATGTTGAAGAATTGTCAATTATTGTGGCAGTACATTTTGCAATGCAAACAAATCATGTCAAAATTGTTTTTCACTAAAACCAAAACCAAGGTTACTATATTAATGTATTAAAAGAATAATACAATTCCAAATTCTCTCATGGCATCAATCAATCAATTTTGAAGGTAAATTTATAAGCTGTCTCCCAAAATGACAATTTTCATTTTTTAACACTTTTTGCAATTTTGGAGAACTTCACACCAAAAGAGAGATTTGTGTATTGAGTGATATCTAACACATATAAATGATGTGTATAGATGCATTGTACTTTATAAATTATTTTGGAATCATGACAAATGATTATAAATAAAATGAATTTATTTAATTGTAAAACATAGATGATTTTAGAAGTTAAATTTCACAACTGAGCTAATTTTCCATGGTTTTTTCCAAAAAAAAATTCACCCAAATTCCATAGAGTAAAATTATTTTAGGTCAAAAATCACCAAAATTTTATAGAAACCATATAAAATCCTTAGAAATTTGAATATTTTAACAAAACTATTGCCAAACATTTTACATTTTGCATATTAATGAATAATAATATTAGCCGATGTTTCTACATTTTAATATAAATTTCCATCCTTAAAATTATCCCTGTGTAAGATAGTTGTCTTACCCATGAATGCTCTTGCATTAGACTTCACTGGTTGGAAAATTTTGAGCATCCTATTCGAAAGGTTGTCCACAAATCAACAAGTGATTCTTCGTTCCTTCCTTCATTTCTTCTTTTCCACACTCTACTCCCTTCATTGTTTTTCACTCCCCATTCATCGCTCTTAGTCTTCCTCTTTGTAATCCTCACGTATATAATGTGAAAGTAGAGATAATTCCTAACTCCTATGCTCCATTTTACCATATTATTTCTTGGATTGTCTTCCTCACCATCACCATTATTTCTTTTGTCTCTACAATAACTTGTTCACCTTTACAAATTGTTGCCAATATCACCTAATAGGGCTCACCACCTCATTGTACTACCTCTTTATGACACTTGCTATAATCCCAATTATGTTTACTAAGTCCCCATCTTCTCTTTTTTTCACTATTACCACTGTGTGAACAAACTCCACCGATACTTGATACTTAAGCACCTCTTTATTTTTATGTTGTTTCATTATCACCACTTGTTGGCATAGGGGCAGACCTAGGGTTCAACTCCTACAGCGCACCAACAAGCCCTAATTACTGGCCCTTTCGGCAACACCTACAAAGCAGATGCAGTCTCACCCGAAGTAGAAATAGGGGGTTGCGGGACATAGTTGTCTGCAACCAGAGGAAATGCAAAGTGAATCCAAAACACAATGCTAACTAATCTAGATATTCCTTACCCTTCCTAAGCTTACTTCACAAGTTATATCTCTAATCTAACACAATAATGCAATAAAAGTATAACATATGACAAATATTACAACATCAATCACACAAAACAACAAGATATACGCGGTTAACCCTCTCCCTAGTCTACGTCCATAGAACTGTTCTTACTGATATATTATGTGGAAACATACAGTTCTATCTGCGCACTTAGCTACAGATCTCTCTCTCTCTCTTTGTCTCTTTCATCCCTGCGCACCCAGTTGGAAGGTCGATCTTTGCACCGAGCTAAAGATCTTACAATATTGACTCTATATTGCTCTCAATAGAAATCAACAATTATCATCAACCAACATCAATAAATAATGAACCAACTATTGAGATAGAACCAACCCTCCTAACTCCTCTAGACTTTTATTTATACATTACATTGCATAATTGTAGGTGTCAAAACCCTAGATCCAAAACCCTAGGTGCCTAAACCCTAGGTCCACTTGACCCGTGTTTTCAGGGCTTCACCAATCTGTCCTTACTCCTTTTGTGTGAGGTGATCTAAAGCACTCGTTGGTGTATTCTTCCGCTTGATGAGTTTTCCATGATCCATCTTCCTTGCTTCTTTATCTTCCTTGATCTTCTCTTCCAATGACTTGCTTTTCCTTTCTTTTCTCCTTCTTTTATGATTCTTTTCTCACTTTGACCCTTTCTTTGTTTATGTTCCTTCCGCGCAGTTCGTACTTCACCTTTATTCCTTAATATTTTCTTCCTTACCTAATCAAGAGCCAACAAGCCCCCAACACTCACATGTGACTCATCCCAAGTCTTTGCAAGATTGAACCTTCCACTTTACTTCGACTGCAGATGCGCAGAGCAACCTGTGTTTTCTTCTATATCCATCCCTATCGTGTGCAAACTATCCTTTCTGTGTCTGGTACCCAGTTTCAACTATACATGGTACCTCAACCCTTCTTCCTTTGTTTCTATTGAGAGCTGCAAGGTAGTTGCTTTTCATAATACAATTTCAATTGGCTCCCATTTACCAAACCTTCTTTCAATTCTCCATTAAGGGTCTTCAACTGTGCAACTCCTCCTTTTGTGACATAGACAACCTCAAATGGCCCAAGCCAATGTGTCTTGAACTTCCCTGGATGCTTCATAAACTTGCTATCATATAACAAGACAAAGTCTCCTTGCTTGAATGCCTTCCTCTTGATATGTCTGTCACGATAAGACTTTTCTCTTTATTTCTGTACCTACTGATGAAATCTTGCAATAAACCCATCTTCTTCTAACTCTAGCAACTGCGTAGGCCTGTCTTGAACAACTCCAATGTCATCCATACCTGTGATGCTGCAATTCTTATAATAGGAACCAAATATTCCATAGCTATCATTGGTTCCAAGCTGTATACCAACTTGAAGGGAGTTTGGGTTGTCAGATTGTTGCAAGTAATTCTATAAGCCCATAATACTGCTGGAATTCTTAAATCCCAATCATCTCTGTTGACACTGCATGTATTAGTTAGCGTTGTCTCCAACATCTTATTGAAATCTTCGACTATACCATTCGCCTGTGGATGGTATGGAGTGTTCTTCTGATGGTGAACATCAAATTCCCGAGTCAAGGCTTCAATAGTTTTATTGACGAAGTGCATTCCTTGATCACTCACGAGGATCTTCGGGCATCCAATCTAGCTATAATATCTTCAAAAATGAACTATGCATCTATAGGTGCACTACAATCCTTAATTTCCCTTGATTCTACCCATCTGGTCAAATACTCTGTCACACTGATAATGTATCTTGCTCTTGTGCTTCTTCCTGGTGGGTTAATAGGTCCCACAAAATCAATGTCCCATTTCTTGAATAATTGTAGTGTTAATTGCGGTGCCAAATGTATTTCATCTCTCCTATAAGGATTTCCTACTCATTGACATACATCGCAGGCTCTGTAATATTCTTTAGCATCCTTATGTAAAGTAGGCCACCAAAGCCCATCTCTGAGAATCTTCTGCTCTATTTCTTTCCCTGCATAGTGTCCTCCTGTGATGCCTTCATGTGCTTCTGCAAGAATCAGTGGTATTTATGCCTCCATGACACATCTCCTCAAGATATCATCTCGTCCCATATTATATAACTACCGAACTATAAGTTTAAAATATGCAGTGTGGACTACCAACTGTTTATTCTGCATAATTGTATATTCGTGAGGTGCCATTCTTATGGACATGAGATGAACTATCTCGGCGAAGTGATCATCGAATTTCATGATGGCCACCAATTTTGTATCTGGTAGTGTATCCTCCAGACTAGTAGGTTCCTCCCCATGTTCTAACCTGGATAAGTGACCACGTCCTTTATTCAATCTCCCTCGCTTGACAACAATTTCAAAGTCATATTCCTGGAATAGTAGTATCCATTTGCATATTCTTCCCCCCAACACTAGCTTGTTTACTAATTATTTCAATGAAGAATGGTCAGTGAACATCTTAAAATCTCCTCCCAGCAAATAGTGTATAAACTTCTGCAGCGTATAAACCATAGCCAAGCCTTCTCTTTCAGTCGTTCCTCTGAGTTGTAGAAAGTTTCTTGCTAGCAAAGGCGATGGGGTGGTCAATGTATCCTGCACCCGGATGTAATAAAACTACTCCTAATGCAATGGACGAAGCATCAAAATGAACATTAAACTCCTTACTCCAATCTGGAAAAACCAAGATTGGCGCAGTGACCATTTTCTGCTTTAGTGTGTTGAAGCTCTGCTAGCATTCTTCTGTCCATTGGACCTTACTGTCTTTCTTTAGTATATTATCCATAGGTGTTGTTATCTATGCATAACCTTTAATGAACTTTTTTTAGTATTCAGTGTGCCCTAATGCAATGTGCAACTATCTAACCGAAGTAGGGGGAGGTAGATAAACAATGATGGTGATCCTGGAAGGATCTACCAACAATCCCTGTTTACACATGATATGCCCTAGCAACACTGCAAAGGGTGAAAATAAAATACACTTTTTCAAATTAAGGGAAATCTGACATTGCCTTCACTTATCTAACATCAATCTTAAACATTCAATATGGACTTTCAGTAGGATAAATATAGTCTAATCATCAAAATAAGCTTCTAATAACTTGTGTAAGAAGTCCTTAAATTCTTCGACCACCACCCTGGAAATGATGGGTGGTGCATTCTTCTACCCAAAATGCATTACAATATACCAGAACGATCCCCAGTCTGTTGCAAAGGTGGTCTTATGTCAATATTCCTTATAAATTCTAATCTGGTGATAGCCGAAAAATCCATCGGTGAATGAGTAAACCTCCTATCCTCCTACATTATCTAGAACCTCATCAGTAAAAGGTGTAGGAAATGGAATATGTAGACATGCATCGTTCAATTTCCTTAGGTCTACACAAATTCTCATTTCTCTTGTCTTCTTATCTTGGACCACCATAGGACTAATCCATTCGGATTCTTCCACAGGTTATATGATTCATGCTTCCATCATTCTATCCAATTCAATCATAACTTTCTTCTTATATTTGGGATTCAGTCTGTGAGGTGGCTTGTTGATAGGTCTTACATCTAGCCGCAGAGGGATATTCATTTCTCTCATGGTACCTTTAATGCCCTTCATATCTATGAACTTGGTTGGAAACAAGTCCTGATATTCATGCAGTAGCTTTATGATCTTTCTAATAGTGGCATCAACCCAATAGTCTCTCACATTTTCCATCTTAGATTTTTTCTCTGTTCCAATATTAAATTTCTTGATTTTAATAGGTTGTCCAACAAAGGGTAATTCAATCCTAGGGCCTTCTATGTCTCTATGACCTTTAGTTTCTGCAATGTTTACATCTCTAGGGTCATCATCCTCAACAACATTAATATTGTAGCAATATTGTAACTGCTGAAGAGGTGCAATCCATTCATCTTCTTTTTGCTCAAAAGGGAGGTTAGGTGCCTCCTCAAATACATTTTTTCATACAATGTGTAATGCATGATCTATTGTAGGGTATTGGCTTTCAAATAAGAAGATAACTATAATGTTTTGAGTCATACCATACCAGTCTGTAGTGATGAGGCACAGTTCTTCTTGAAGACACTATTTTATAGGTGTAGTATTCAAGGTGTTAATGAACTTATGCACCCACTGTTATTTAGGAATGTTTCTCCAAGCCTTCTCAAAACTTCTCATGTGGGCCTTAGGACAACTATGGATTTTGTATCAAACTTCACATCCTTCTTATTGATCTGAAACGTGCATTGTGAATAGGGTGTGACATCGTGTCCATTCCACGATGTTCTTCTTGTCTCTCCCCACCATCTAGCTGGTGTGGCTTTCAAGGCTTCATCCAGTGCCAACATCCTTTGTTGTACTAATACA
This sequence comes from Picea glauca, assembly GCA_000966675.3. Taxonomy (NCBI): domain Eukaryota; kingdom Viridiplantae; phylum Streptophyta; class Pinopsida; order Pinales; family Pinaceae; genus Picea; species Picea glauca. The sequence continues at coordinate 150,402 of JZKD02S2241235.1, forward strand.
ATTTTCTCAAATTCAGATAGAAATGTCTCTAGGTGATTCAAACCATCAAATGTTGGAATATTACTTACTTCTGTGCCAATCCAACGAATTTATTTGGTCAATATGGTACATCACCATGTGGAGACTTCATACATTCTATTTTGCCAGTTTTCTAATGCTTCTTCTGAATCCGATGAACATGCACTTTCATGTCGCCAGCTGATATTTCCATCTGTTGTAGGATTAATTTAGTCATGTTGTCTTGTGGTCATCTTGTAAATGTTCTCTATCTCATATGTACGGTCTTCTTCCCTGATAGGTTATGTGTATATGTGACCTTCATCTGGGTCCAGAGGTGCAATGAATTTAAGTCCATTACCCTCAAATTTCATTCTTCTCTTCTTTATGTCAACAACAGTGGAATTGTTAAAATCCCAATCAATTCCTAATAGCATAGGATAAGGACAACTATCATCAATAATATCAATTACTTCGAAGTCTGCAAATGTCCTTACCCCATCGATGTCTACAGTAACATGCTCTAGTCTTCCAAAGGGGCTCACCGCGTGCTGATTATCCATCCTCAACTTGATAGGAGAGTAAATTAGTCTAGGTTTTCCCATCAGTGCACAAGTCTACCTCGTCATAACATTGATTTATGATCCCAAGTTGAGGACCACATAGTCCACATCGTAGTCTCCAATCTGAGCACTAAGGTGTAATTCATTGTTTGTTCTTCTTTTCCTTGATAATTGATTCACATATCTACTCATCATAGGGTCTACTTTCCCAATTTCATACTATCTTACTAGGTGTTGTAGCTCCTGTACATCCTTTTCATATTTAATCAAATTAATACAGGTATATAAGAAGTCCATGATATTTCTTACCTCTTTTCCTTGTTTAGCTGTAGAAGACTGATCGAATGTTGGTGGCATTTCACATTCCCTTACTTCTGGTTGTGCCTTAGATGAATAATATTTTCCTTATACAAATTCTTTCCTTGCTTCCTCAAAAGTATTCCTCTCTCTCCTTGGGTCAAACAACCGCGCCTTCTATGCAGCTCTTCTGATCCTTGATCCTTCTGCAGTATTTCCTAGGGTCACTTTATCTTCTCCTGTGATAACACCTCCTCTAGTAATAACATTGACTATGGGGTCTTCACCACAAGGTTCTGCTAATATTAGTTGTACTTTTTGGTTTCCTCCTCGTCTCTCCTGGAGTTTGGCTAACAATACTAGACAATCTTCAATGACATGATCAAGAGTTACAATAGTTGCAAGTGGTACAAGGGTTCTAACAATCCCTTGCCAAATGTCCTAGTTGTGCACAATTATAACAGATGATCTGTCCTCTACCTCGACCCATATCTCCTCCTCGTTCTCTTCCTCTTAATCCTCCAAGAGGGTTGAAGTTTCCTCTTCCTAAGGAGTTTAACTGCGCATTATTTCCCTCTTGCCATGTTTATCCTTGAATCCTATATGGATCTCTTGATATTTCATGCAAGAGATCATAAGCCCTACAATCCTTCTCATCGTGTCCCATAGATTTACAGAATGTAAAGTAAAAATTGGTAGGTGTCTGGACATATTTTTTCATATAATAACATTCACCAAGGCAATGTCTCGTTCTACATACCTCGCACCAAGGTACAATAGCCTGATTCAAAGGACTAGGTTCTCTATAAGCCAAGTATTCATGAAATAGGGGACAGTGCTCTTTTTCATGGCCCTTCAATTTACATCTGATACACCAGATATCTTCTCTTTTCTCTTTTCCTTTATCTTTCTTCATATCTTCGACCTGTAAGGATAAACTAGATAACTAATTCAAAATATGACTCATGCATGAGTTAGATTCTCCTATAGGGGCTTCTTCTAGTTTCGTGGCGATCTCTAATACTTCAGCTTGTGAAGCAACCTTTTGTTGCATCAGAGGAACTCTGACGTGTGGCAGAAGAGGAACGCTGAACCATTCTTTATTTTGCTCGTCTAGGATTTGAAAACTCAAACGACCTATCAGGGTCTTAAGCCTATGATCAAATTACCAAATAGGTTCAGTGACCTTCTGCTTGATTTCCTTCAACTCTGTAATACATTGTGACTATGACTTAGGCTTCTTGAATTCCGCACTCAGCGCAGTCTTAATGTCATTCAATGGTTTAGTCTATCCGGGTCCTGAAACAAACTTCATATACCAGTTCAGGGCACGTTCCCTCAAGGTACTACTAAATTGATTTCTCTTAATAGATTCGCTAGTGACTTTCTTGATACTCCATACAACTTCGCATAAGAACTAGTGCTGGTTAGGATCTTCAGATCCATCTTATCTAAAGATAGGTAACCTTTTTTCATCTTCCATATATATTCTTTTGTTTCTCGACTGAGTATGTGCTAAATTGCTTGTAACAGTACTTTTATGGCTCCAATAATTTGGATACGATGGTTACTTAATGATGTTAAAACCACAGGAGATTTAATATTACTTACTTTGACAATAGGCGCAGTTCCTAAAGTTCCTGGCTCTGCTTGGTGAAGTTATTCAGATCCTACTTCCTATGTTCTTGCGGACCGTGAATTCTCTTCGTCCATTAGATCTGCTTCTTCTCCACTATATAATCCCTTTTATTCATAGTTTTGTTTGAATAGGTTTGCAAGAGGAACCTCTATGAACGGTCTCCCACTGCGCATGATTCCATCCTCTGTGTCGTTATCATTGTCTGAATTTGTGAACATTAGATTCACTGTATCTTTAGGATATTCTTTTCATGCAATAACATCTTAATCCTCAGCTTCAAAAAGTGTAAGAATTTTTGTGTAGGTCCCTTAAATAAGTCCCTCTCTGCCTGACTATACGATTCAACTCTGTCAATGGAAAATTTAGTAATATACCCGAGTGAAATCATGAAGATGGGTTACACTTTTTCTTGTTTTATGAGAAAAAAACTGTATTTTCACAAGTTATTCAACTTCCGACATACAAAAGTATTTTTTTTATTTAGAATTTCACTTTACAGTAAAAACAAAACTTGTGAAGAATTGTGTTATCTTTCCAATGACTATTTTTCAATTTTTTTTTTCACGATTTGATATGTCAATTTGACAATTGTTTAACAGTATGTTTCTTAAACATGAAATGAATGATAATGAGTTACTTATTTCTACAACAATGTATATATTATTAAGCTTATGTTTTTAAGAAACAAAATATACTGCAACAATCTACAAAGACTCTATTTTATTATGACTATTATTTTGAATTCAAGGGATGAATATTAAAATTTCTAGAATTTTTTGAAGTTGACCAAGCTGAAAACGTTGCAGAGTTTAAAAACATGTTTTTCTACACCTTGTATCTATCTTAATTTTTACATAAAACTAAAATTTAAATATA
>JZKD02S2241235.1:162328-175681 GCA_000966675.3 Picea glauca
TTTGTAATGTGAGGGGCCGCGGGGGCTCAGCCTTGTGGCCAAGCCATGGGTGTACCCACGGCTTGGCCACAGGGCTGAGCACCTGCGGCCCCCTCACAGTCCAAAATTACAACAATAGAAAGGTTACACTAAGAATATTCCTTACACTAACAATATAAAGGTTACCAAGTGAAACAAGAATGTTCCTTCTATCCAAAAACTTGTTACACTAAGAATTTTACGATCACTATGAATGGTGAAAAACATGAGGTGGTTCCTATTTTAGGACTCAGAGGGGGCTGCAGGTGCTCAGCCCTGTGGCCAAGTCGTTGGCACACCCACAGCTTGGCCACAAGGATGAGCACCCGCGGCCCCTTCACAGTCAAAAAATACAACAATTAACATTTAAAACAAATATTTTAAAACCATTATGAAACAATTGTATAGTAAGTTACCTGTTGCAAACGTAACGATGACCACTGTGATCGTGACCTCTCGACGAACCCTATGCTAATGAGCTCCCAGGGACCTCAGATGCGCTCACATCCACTGCACTCACGACCTCCAGACGACCTCCTCACACAACAGCTCACGACAATGACACCAAACAAAAACATACGACAACACATTTTATAAAACGTTTCAATATCGATGTGTGGTTAATATATAAACAATATTTCGGTTGAAAGATAGTTCAGTCGAGAGATAGTTCGACCGAAACATTGTTCGGTCGAACTATTTTTCAGCCGAAAGATAGTTCGGCCGAAAAAGGATTGTCGGAAAGAAAATATCCGGCCGACCTAATTTGTACATGAAAATCGAGGGGGCGGTTATTGCACCGTTCGATTTGATGTTTATTGTTTCAGTCGAAAACAATATCTTTTGGCCAAAAAATATTATTAGTTCGCCCGAAAAAATGTTTTTCGAAATTTTGGAGACCTGATTGTCGCAAAAGTGTAACCCACCTCCGTGATTTCACAAACCCTCCAATAGTACTATCAAACCAGATATCCATCGCTCTAGACAGAATGTTATCAAATATCTTGACCTTATTGATCATTATTGTTGTCCAAACCACAGGTGGTCTAGATCTGATCTCAAACTGGGTATCTTCTAATCTCGCTAACCACTCGTATAACTCCTTATGAACTCTTCCAAAGATTTTTTTTTGTATGTCTGTAAAGATGTACCTTCCCAACCTGTCTCTTGTACTAATGCTAGGGTTCTTGTTCTAGGCTTTAATGAAGTCCTTTTCTTGTTCTTCTATCAACTTTTCAATTTCTGTCTTCGATGCAAGCCAACTTGACATTCCCTCAAAAACATATCGGTCCTGGCAACAGAACCATTTGTTGGAACTTGGAACATGGGCAGACCTAGGGTTAAACTCTTACAACACATCAACAGGCCCTAACTATTGGCCATTTCAACAACACCTACAAAGAAGATGCAGTCTCAGCCGAAGTAGAAATATGGGGTTGCAGGACACATGTGTCTACAACCAGAGGAAATGCAAAATGAATCCATAACACAATGCCAACCAATCTAGATATTCCTTACCCTTCCTAAGCTTACTTTGCAAGTTATATCTCTAATCTAACACAATAATGCAATAATAGTATAACAAATGGAAAATATCACAACATCAGTCACACAAAACAACAAGATATATCTGGTTCACCCTCTCCCTAGGGATACATCCACAAAACTGTGTTTCTTGATATATTATGTGGAAACATACAATTCTATCTGCACACTTAGCTGCATATCTCTCTCTCTCTTTCTCTCTTTCCTCCCTGTGTACCCAGCTGTAAGTTCAATCTTCGCACCCAGTTGAAGATCTTACAATACCAACTCAATATTGCTCTCAATAGAAATCAACAATTAACATCAAACAATATCAATCAATAATCACTCAACTATTGAGCTATAACCAACCCTCTTGACTCCTCTAAAATTTTATTTATACTTTACATTGCAGAAGTCTAGGTGTCAAAACCCTAGATCCAAAACCCTATGTGCCTAAACACGAGGTCCACTTGACCCACGTTTTCAGGGCTTCGCCAACCTGTCCTTCCTCTTTTTTTGCAAGGTGCTCCAAAGAACTCGTTGGTGTCTTATTCCACTTTTTAATTTTTCCACGATCCATATTCCTTTCTGCTTTATCTTCCTCGATCTTCTCTCCCAACGACTAGCTTTTACTTTCTTTTCTCCTTCTTTTCTTCTTCTTTTCTCACTTCGACCCTTCCTTGGTTTATGTGCCTTCCACGCAGTTCACACTTTGTCTTTCTTCCTTAATATTCACTTCCTTACCTAACCAAGGGCCAACACCACTCTTCTAGTAAAATCCTATTCAACTTGTTGCTGCAATACTTCTATACATATTCACCTCAACATATTTTTCACTTTGGCAACATGCTTGCCATGTATTTTCTTTGGTTTTTTTGCAGAGTTTTTCAAAACATGAGTTTTTTCTTAACCTGAAAACACATCAACATTAAAAAACTTATGCAAGTTGACATTTTCCATCTATTTTTCTTCCATTGTTACATATAATGTATCATCATCACCTTGCAACTCTAATGTCGCAACATCACTCTTTTCTAAAAAACCATCTTCCACTACATTATCACTCATTGGTACAACATCTATCTTTTACAACTCTGCTATTGCAATACTACTCATATCTACAATACCTCTTCTTTCAACACCATCACCCACATTTAAAAAAACTTATTTTTTTTTCATGTACACTCTCTGATGTGGACTAATACTCCATATTTCTTATTGAGTTTATTACAAAAACACATTCACCTCACTCTTTTCAATGCATTCTTCTACTATAAATCCCTCTTTTGCACTATTATTTCCATCACTCTTCATAATAATACTATGTAATAGGGTCATCCTAATAGTAAAGGGATGTCATGTGTAGTGTGTGAATAAGTATATATAGAGCTCATGCATTCATTATTGAGTGATATGAGTTGTGATGTATGAATGTATTTAGATATTTGGAGGAGGTTGTCTTATTCTTTAAAGAGTTATTGTGTAACTAATATTTATTATATATATTGGAGTTGTAATCCATGCCCACATTGATATACATGGTGTGTAGTTCTGATTTATTCTTATATTTTAAGCACTTTGAACATAGCATTTGGTATCAAAGCATCGATCTTAGGGTTTTTTTGCTTGAAGATAGTCATCTTGGGAAGTTTTCTATCACTTTGTTTCTTCGAAGTTTCTGACTATGAATGTTTTAGAATCCCGAGAAGACATAGCAAAGTATCGTTGGTAAAAATTTTAGTTTTTGGGTCATTATTGTTTAGGAGATGTATTCTATGGAATATAGGGTTGTTAGTCATCATGAATTAATTTTTGAATGAGTCATATTGGGACTTTTGATATAAGTATTTTTATGTGAAGTTTTGAACTCTAAAAATTTTAGAATACTAATAAGGCATAGAGAAATACATGTGGTAAAAATTTCAGGCTCTGGGTCATTTTACTTTTGGAGATAAATCATGTGGAATTCAGAGAGTTTTGCTAGCCCTGAAATCAGTTTCAAATGAGTCATTTTAGGAATTTCTCTATAACTTTTCTTAGTGATGTTTCATAATGAAATTTTTTTATAATAGTAAGAAAAAATAGATAATTTCTCATGGTAAAAATTTTAGAGTTTGGAACATTTTATTTTTTGAGATATAGTCTTTGGAAGGTAGGGTTATTTCACTAATCCTATAACTAGTTTCAAACTAGTGTTCGAGGTAAAAAAAATAATATCTTCTTCATCGATGATCCAAATTCAGTACCACCAGTTGCATGTGAAAGAGGACACTCCATGTTATTCCTGGTGGAAAGTTCAGAATCAAATATTAAATATTGGACACATGATCTTCTGTACAAGTTTGCTCTCTAAAAAAGGCCAAAAATCAACAAGGTTTGGGAATGTTACCAAAACTTTCACTCGGGACATCAAATTTTGGTCAGACCTATGGAATTTCAGAGAATACATATCAGAGTATTATAGGCCAAAATTTCAGACTCAAAAGGACCAAAATTGCATAAATACATCAAAAAGAACGTCGGTGAGAAGGATAGAGTCCAAATCAAGGTTTCAAAGGTATGTTCGCTTACAATTGTCATATGTTTTGATTGGGATCTGTGATTGAGCTAATTCAAAATCCATTGGATTGATAAGACACAAAATATCATATTGTAAAAAAGACAAGAACTACTGGATATCTTTATTTATAATATATTGAGGTTGTAAGTTGAGTGTTGAGGTTACAACTCAATTAAGAACCAATGGAAATACCTAAATTTACAGGAGATGAAGATAAATATGAAATAAATCATATTGAATGGTTGAGGTTGGTAAAGGATTATGGTACGAATCCTTTAGAGGAAGGAATATATTTTGTGGTGAAGGTTGGAATTGGTGGATACTATTAATAAGGATACTAGATGGAAAAACATATTGGAAGAATTTGAAAAACAATTATTAGATAAATAGATTAGGGATACAAAAAAGGAGGCAATCTCTAGAATTTAAAATAAGTTAAAAGAAGAAAAATACGAGATCAAGAAGAAGGGTGATGAGATATATACTATTTTCTTCATGACCATCACCATTATTTCTTATGTTTCTACTATAACGTGTTCACCTTTACAAATTGTTGCCAATCTCACCTAATCGGTCTCACCACCTCATTCTACTACCTCTTTATTGCGATTACTATAATCCTAGTTGTGTTTACTAAGTCCCCATCTGTAATATACTAGATATAAAAAGTATGCAGAACATAAATAAAATGCTAGAAATGGCAGAATAAAAACAATATAACCAAAACATTCACCACAATAGAACTGAAATGATATAAGAATAACAACAAATATAACACTTTGATTCTGAAAGCAATGTTCACAGGCCTCTTCGAGGGGGAAACCTCCAGTTGAGAAAATATATCTTACAATAATATCCAAGCTAGGGCTCTCATACCGTTGACTCCTATTTATACTAAATATGTCTATTTAAAGAAGCATCTAGAGGAAGATCCCTCTAGAAGCGAAAGCTTCTATTAGGTCTTCTTACATTCGACTTATTCTATTTTAATTCAAGGACTTATTAATATTGACCTTTATTACATTCAAATATATTTTTCTACCTATGTGCGGGTTAGGACCCTAACATGTCCCCCCCCTTAAAATAAGCGTTGTCCTCGAGGCGTGAGATGTGGAAATTGCTGCAGAATGGTAGTTGGTTCCCAAGTGGCATATGTTGGATTTGTATCTTTCCAATGGACTAACACCTCCTTGATGGTTTTATGATGCAGGTGACGCTCACACTTGTCCAAAACTACTTGTGGTTGTACCCAAATGGATCTTTCTTCGGCTAACTCGGGAAGGTTGGTTTGAATTTGGCACTTAGTTCTAATCACTTTCTTTAAGCATGAAACATGAAAAACAATATGTAGCTTAGAATGATTGGGCAAAGATAACTAATACGTTACTTGTCCCACATGCTTGAGAATGGTATAAGGACCACAAAATTTGGGCACTAGCTTCTAACAATGCTCTACCTTGAGGGAATTTTGCTTATAAGGTTGCAGTCAAAGAAACACATGATCCCCTTCTGCAAATTGACATTCAGAGTGACCTTGATTTGCTTGTTGCTTCATGCGATTCTATGCCATGACCAAATTTTCTTTGAGAGTACGAAGAATATCCTCTCGAACTGTAAGTGTTTGGTCAACCACCTGGACCTTCAAGACACCAGGTAAGTATGAGAGAACTGAAGGTGGTTTTTGTCCATATACCTATTATAACCCTAAATTTCACCAGACATGCTTACCTGGCATCATGCCATCTCATTTGCTTTTTTTTCCAAGCCACTACCGAACAACTTCTTAAGAAACGCCCTTTTTGAAAGCATATGCATCTTTCTCCACTACTGCACACATGTGTATGTTGGTTGACCCACTACAACCCGCGAATACCTAAAAAGCACGAAAAATTGAAATTTGCAGATGGAACACATAGTTTTGGGTAAGTTAACTAAACCATTTGAACGCCCATAGCTGGTCACTCGACCAAATACCTATCCCTTTCTATCATATAAAAGAAGGGGTAGGGGTCCCATTTGGAAGGAGGAAAAACATAGCAAAGAAACTATGCCCGATTTAGTATTCCCCTTGCCCCAACTGAGGAGCACTGGCCGATCTCACTATTGTAAGTTTACTCTTGTGAGATTAATAAAAGAAGTACTTTTCCTGTCCCGCCATATGAGATTGTCAATATTTAAATTTGATTATATTTTGATAGAATCTCTAACCCATTAGTTTATAGATCATATGGAGTTCTTTGTTTGTATTTTAAGAATGCAGGTCAGTGTTGGGAGGAGAGTTGTAGTGAAGGAGAAACCAAACGTTAAAGGGATCGACATCAAACACGGAAACTAAGGTATAGTAACTAGATCTTTTTAACCTTGTTTTGCATATGAATAATGGGGTTTATGATTGCGATGTTGGTAAGAATCAAGAGACTTTAGGTCATTTCTACATGCATGATAAAACCCTTAATGCTAGTCCGTAGGAGGTATTTCCCACCCACAACAATACCACTTCAAAAGGAGTCATGCAAGTAGTTGTATGGTATGAAGTGTTCTACCACCATTCGGCTAGGGGTAACCATGAGCACGCTGATTTTTCTTTTCTGAGGAAAAACACCTCAAATATGTTTCCAAACACTTGTTGACAACTTCTTCTTGACCATCAGTCTAGGGATGATAATTTGTGATGAGATGAAATTGGGTGCCTTGTAGCTTGAACAGTTCTTGCCAAAAATTGCTTGTGAAAGTTGGGTCGTGATCATAAACAATAGAGTAAGTCATGCCATGAAGCTTGAAGACCTAATCCATGAAAATTTGAGACATTGTGGATGTTGTAAATGGGTGTTGAAGAGAATATAAATGAGCATACTTGGAAAGGCGATCAACAACCACCATGATGACTGATTTATTTATCGATTTGGGTAAGTCGGTAATAAAATCCATAGAGATATCCTTCCAAATAGCAAGTGGAATCAGGAGTAGTTGTAGTGTGCCCGGATATTTGACTATTTATCTCTTGTTGCATTAACACACATTACATTCAATGACAAAATTATGAATGTCATTTTTCATACTGTCCTAGAAAAAAGAACGTTTCACCTTGTCATAGGTTTTGGTGGACCCAGAGTGGCCCCCTGTGGGTGTAGCATGAAGCTCAAAAAGTACCTTGGATTTAATCTTTCATTATTTACTTAAATACAAATAGACTTTGTATCAAAGATCATCATGGAGCTTAGAGTACCCTTGGGAAGTTGGAGCATTGGCCTACAATTGTTGGATCAGATGTGAACGTTTGGGATCTTGTAGCCATTCCTGGTGAACAGCTTGGAGCCAATCTGGTACAATGAAGGAAAGATAAAAAGGGGTCCTTCATCTTCATATTTTCGGGAAAGTGCATCCACAAACACATTGTCTTTGCCTTTCTTGTAAATGATATCATAATCATATCCAAAGAGCTTAGTCACCCATTTTTGTTTCTCTGGGGAGGAAATGCGTTGTTCCAGAAAATATTTGAGGCTTTGATGGTCCGTCTTAATTTGGAAACGTTTCCCCAGTAGATAAGAGAGTCGCAGATCAACGACATGCAGAATAGCCAAAATTTCATTTTCATAGATTTATTTGCCCAGATTTATTTCAGATAGTTGATTGCTGGTAAAGGCCAAAGGTCGACCCTCTTGCATAAGGACAACACCAATTCCTTACCCTGAGGCATCAAATTCCAAGACAAAGGTCTTTTTGAAGTCAGGAAGGGCCAGGACTAGAGTGGTTCACATGGCCATCTTCAAGGTTTGAAAAGATTGAGAATTTGTTGGAGTCCCAGTGAAAGTGTTCTTTTTTAGGAGAGCAGTGAGAGGTGTTGCAATCTTTCCATAATTCTTAACAAATTTGTGATAATGCCCTGTTAAGCCCAGAAATCCACGCAAGGTTTTGAGAGTCTTTGAGTGAGGCCAGTCTTTCATAGATTCAATATTTTTAGGATCCACTCTAATGCCATCCTTGCCAAGCAAATGACCCAAGTATTCTACTTTTGAGGCGCCAAAAGCACATTTAGACTGTTTCAGGAAAAGTTGGTGCTGAGAGAGTAGATGGGGAACTCGATCCACATGAGAAATATGGTTTGTCCATGTTTTTCTATAGATGAGGATATCATCAAATAAAACTAAGACAAAATGATGGAGAAAAGGATGGAAAACATGATTCATGAGGCTTTGGAAGGTGGAGGGGGCATTACACAAGCCAAAGGGCATGACCAAAAACTCATAGTGGCCCTCATGAGTTCTAAAGCAAGTATTGGGAATGTTTGTCTCTTTCATATGTATCTGGTGGTAGCCCAAACAGAGATCAAGTTTAGTAAATAATTGGGCGCCACTCAATTCATCCAGTAGGTCATCAATGACAGGAATGAGAAATTTGTCTTTAATGGTAAGTTTGTTGAGGGCACGAAAGTCAGGACACATTTTACAAGAACCTTCTTTCTTCAGGACCATGACCAAAGGAGAAGAGTAGTGTCTCGTACTAGGGCGGATAACAGCTGCATTAAAGAGGTCCTAGACCATTTTCTCAATTTCATTTTTTTTTTAAAAGGGGTCACGATACAAACAGATATTGAGAGGAAGGCTTCCGGGTACAAGGGAAATGAAATGATCATGAACACCATGGGAAGGAGGGATTCCTTGGGGAGTTGAAAATACCATTTGATGTTTAGAAAGGATGGCTTGGAGGTCTTGCAGAACCGAGGGTGTCTTTGTTGCTGGTATGGCATGGAGTTGGGAAATAACACCAAAATGACCTTTTTTGAGCATATTTTCCATGTGATGGGAACTAATTATCTCATGTGAACCAGTGGTGATGCATTGGAACTTATATTGGTGGACCTCCTAGTTGAATTGCATGCTTAATTCCTTAAAATCCATGAGAACGAGACCCAAATTCCTTATCTAGAATGCACCCAACACAATGTCACAACCACCCATGTCGATAGAAAACATATGAGATTTCAGGTGGTAGTCACCAATTTGGAGACACACATTTTCACAACACCCTCCACATTTCATGAAGCCACCATTGGCAATCATGATTTGTACATTATTGACAGCATGGATGTAGCAATGAGTTTCTTGGGCAATGTGGCGATGAATAAAATTATGTGTGCTTCCACTATCAACCAGAATGATGACCTTCTGATGCTTGATGTAACCAATTATCTTGAGGGTTTGGGGAGCAAAGAAGCCAGTGAGAGCATTGAGAGAAATGACCAGTTCCACTTCGGGAGGGTCTGAGGTAGGGGTTATGGCAGTGGTTTTAGGTGACTTAGACACAAGGGGAGTTTCAACATCCTCTTCCGAAATATCCTCAGAGATGGCCATAAAAATATTTTGTTCCTTACACTTGTGGCCCAGGAAATATTTGTCATCATAATTATAACAAAGGCCTTTCAGTTGCCATTCAGCCATTTCCACCTTGGTCAATTTTTGGATCTTTAGTGGAGCGGAGGGAGTAGTGGGATTTAGTGGTTTAGGGAGAAGGATAAAGGAGGGTTTTCGGTTTTGGGAAGATACAACCTTTTGTTCTTCTTTATCTCTTTTAGTAGCCTCTACCCAACTTTGAGGCCAGGCCATGAGGACATGGGCCCGAATCTTGTTTGTGAGGCCACTGATAAAACACTCTCGGAAAAAGGAATCAAACATGCCCTATGTCCAAAAAGCTAGGCGCTCAAAGGAAGTTATAAAGTCTTCCACTGTTCCTTCTTATTTCAACTTTTTCAAATGGCCCATATGGTTGGTGTCAGTGTCGAAGCATTCATAAATCTCTGCCACAAAGTGTGTCCAAGCGATATACCCTTAACGAGAAGTTTTTGTCCATTGCCACCATTTCTAACGTTCTTGATCTAGATGGAAAACACCATACTGGAGTTTGGCCAAGTCATTTGTAATTCCGTATAAAGAGAAATAATGTTCCAATTGGGTTACCCAACCAGTGGGGTTCAAGCCATCAAATTTGGTCACATCCACCCGTGGGAGGCGTAGGTCACATTGAAAGTGATGGTGTTGAAAGTTATGGGAATGAGAGGAATGTTCACCTTCAGTATGTAGAGGTGAGTCAGAGGATGGTTATCTGTAGGGATATGAAGCTCGGTGCAGAGTGACGAAACGATATATTCAAGTTGGGTGGTCAGGTATTGCTTGATTTTCTCCATTGAGGATTGCATGGTTGTATTGATGGAGACAACATTGGCACTGTTTTGTTTGACTTCTTGTTGGGTCTCTATGAGACTATATTGCAAGGTATTGAAGTGAGCCTCCAAGTCTTTTCTATGGGTATGGGCCATGAGCATGAGGGAACCGAAAAGGGGTGGGTGGGGTCAAATTTTTTGTTGAAAAATGATATCTATGAATGTGATAAAGGAGAAGAGATGAATCCAATGGAACGGGTCTCAAATAATGGTGAACAAATTTCCAGAATTGATTTTTTTACACCTGCGGAGTTATACTCCGGTCTGAAGAATACTACAGTGATGAAATGCCCAAATGTTTAACTAGGAAGAAATGTGTAGTGGTTTGGAAACCCAAACATCGTTGCATGAAAATAGATCTTGCATGTTTTAATTTGTTTATGTTTCTGTCCCCAAGGGTTAGGTATTCAAGGGTTCTACAGACAAGGGTGTTGGGGCTCAGAAATGTCCTATTCTCATCCACCTTTCCCTTCATCCTTCTTCACATTTCATTGCCCCATTAACCTTTCATGATATCATTTCCATAAATATACTTGGGTTTCACCTTATTGTTCTCCACTTTATTCATTTTAGTATTTAAAAGGAATTTGTGATTAAATGTTATAAAATCAACATGTTTTCATATATATCTCAAATATGTGTGATCTTTGTAATGTGTAGGAATATGTGAAGGATTAATTCAAAGGAATTCTCATATACTTCCTCCACCATTTCAATATTTGAGGAGATAATTCAAGCCCATTCGAAGGAGAAGATCATGGAGATTTGGTTGGAATATCTTATCTAAGATATATGAGACATATGTGTGAGGATTTAAAGGGATTATACTTTTTAATAATGGAAATTTAGGTTGAGAGAATAGTGGATCTGTAATAATGAGATGGTTATCTTATCTTCAAGGCTCTCATGTATAAAAGAGAGTGATCTCTCTTCATGAGGATTCAATTAGATTATTCAAGTAGAATAGGAGTTAAATTATGTAATTGGAATTAGAGTAGTCATTACGATTCGAAAGAGAAAGGATTCTTAGCTTTGATTCATGGTTTTGGTGTTCATTCTTTCATTATTCTTTTATGAAGATTGATTTGATTATTGAATGTAAGATTGCTTCATTGATGAGCGCTCTCATGTGTTGTTGTGCCATTTAACTCTTCACTTGTTGTATCTGCTTTTCCTTCAGGTAGTTCTCCATTTCTAGATTAATTTCCTTTACAAAATTTCCCATTCGTAGAGTAATTTCATTTACACAACTAGATTAATGATTCAATTCCAGTCATGTGTTAGATTAATGATTCAATTTCAGTCATAGCTTAAACATTAGATTAGATTAGTCTTGCTTCAATATTTCATATACTTTGCAGTGCTTCGTCAGTTTACGACCCCTAGGTCGAAAAATTAGATAAGTTGGGTAAATACTACAATGAAATTAATTCAACATTGGTTCGGCCCAATGCAACGATTGTTTTTCCTTTTGCAATTCGTGTTGTTCCTTTGAATAGAACAACTGTCGTTCCCTTTACGAATGTTGTTTCTTGACAGGTGTTGCATCTCTGGAGGCTGGGTATTGAAAACGAAAGGTAAGAACCTACGTAGGTGACAAGTAAAACGCGTGTGCCAGTGCCTACCTTTGGTTGAGGCATAGAGGTTGTTTTTAGGACATCTTTAGAGCCCAACAAAGGGTTTTCCTTGTTCTATATCTCTCTGATATACGTGTGGGTTTCAACAGTAGTACTCAGCCCAATATCTCAGGGCACTAACTAACGAGGATAGACCATACCCTTAGCCAAACTACCCAACTACCCAAGTACTAGAGAGTATCTTCCTGAGTGTTTTTATCGGTGGCACTATAACCGTGAGGCAGTCGATCTGGTTGTCTAAAGAGGGCTTCAGGTAATCTATGTTGATCTGTACACAGGTGTTGTTTGATGTGCTACCCCTCGAAGGGGTACCAACATGGGTTACAAGGGTGGCCAACAGATGTGCTCTTAAGTACCACTTGTATTTACTATGTGTATGAATCCCTCAACCGTGGGTTTATGTGCGTAATGACAGATCTTTGTGGCTTAAAGATGCCAAAATACGTCTCTACCCTGAAAAACATTTAACCCACACTTTCAGCCGAGGAAAGTGCTCTGATACCACTTGTAAAATACCATATATAAAAAGTATGCAGAATAGAAATAAAATGCTAGAAATGGCACAATAACAACAATATAACCAGAACAATCACCACAAGAGAACTGAAATGATATAAGAATAACAACAGAAATAACACTTTGATTCTGAAAGAAATGTTCACGGGCCTCTTTGAGGGGGAAACCTCTAGTTGATCAGAGCTCTATTACAATAATATCAAAGCTAGGGTTCCCATACCATCGACTCCTAATTATACTAAATATGTCTATCAAAAGAAGCATCTAGAAGAAGATCCTTCTAGAAGGAGAAGCTTCTATTAGGTCTTCTTACATTCGACTTATTCTATTTTATTGCAAGGCCTTATTACTATTGACCTTTATTACATCCAAATATATTGTTCTACCTATGTGTGGGTTAGGACCCTAACACCATCTTTTCTCTTTTGCAATATTACCGCTTTCTTAACGAACTCCATCAATAGTATCTACTCAAGCACCTCCTTATTTTTATTTCATTTCACTATCACCACTCTTATGCTACAATCATATTCAACTTGTTGTTGCACTACTTCTATACAAATTCACCTCAACATATTTTTCACTTTGGAAACATGCTTTCCACATATTTTCTTTGGTTTTTTTCCACATTTTTTCAAAAAATGAGTTCTTTCTTCACTTGCAAACACATCAAAATTAAAAAAATTATGGAAGTTTTGTGCTATGAATTTTTTTGAATACTGAGAAGACATAGCAAAGTATTGTTGGTAAAAAATTCATTTTTTGGGTCATTGTAGTTTAGGAGATATACTCTATGGAAGATAGGTTTGTTACTCATCATGAATTGATTTTAAATGAGTCATATTGGGACTTTTGATATATGTATTTTTATATGAATT
>JZKD02S2241235.1:175731-202526 GCA_000966675.3 Picea glauca
AATTTTTCATATAATAAGAATAGGACTTTTGATTATAGTAGCAACATTGTAGAACCCAAAATCGAACCCCCATCTTAGTCTTCAGAATGTAGCTTTATAGCTTTTACAAGATGTTTTTCTCTATAAATTTTCTTAGTGATATTTCAAAATGTGAAACTTTCATAATACTCATAAAACATAGATAATTTCTCCTAACTGACTTAAGGAACTGACTTGTAACTCACCATAGGTAGTGTGTCCCTAAATGACTTAAAGAATTGAGTTCTAACTCACCATAAAATCATAACCAAGACATGGATTGACAAATTGTCAGTTCTATTGAAAATGTGACATCATATTACGAGTAGGGGTGCCTCTCTCTCATGATTCCATGTTTGAGAGCTCATTTTATTTGATAATTTCTAGAACTAGGGTTTTTCTCAAGAAGAGACAACATAATTTTTTCATTAAAGGGTCTATTGATGGCTAGAATTGACCATAATCAACATTTGAGAAATCACTTGGTGAGGGATCCAATTAAACCTTTTTTCGTTTGGGGTGGTGATTTCGACTAGTTATAATGGGTCCAGTTACTTGTTTAAAGGATTTTCTCTAGTAAATGGAGACTTAACTTGAACCTTTACTAAATCCTACTTTCACAAAAAAAAATATTTAATCTATCTCTATTCTAAGCCTAAACTATCATAACCGAGATATAAAAATAATTCATGATGTGTTAGTTAGGAGCAAGAAGAATACCAAAAAATTGAGTATGAGATAAAAGTAATTTGTTAAACTATAGAAGTAGTTCTTATAACCTAATAATGATTCAACCAAATACACATCAATATTAACTCGGTAAATAATTACTAAGGAAATATCAGATATGTATACCCCACTCAATATGGAGGATTAAAAGATATTGAACATGAGATAAGAATTTTTTCTACCTAAGGAAACAATTTGCATAGAAAGACAATGATTAAAGAAAATGCACACTCGTAATGAACCTACTAAAAAATTAATAAGAAACTACATATACACATACTCATATTTAATAATTCAATTTGTCAAATTCAGACCAATCATGAAAGATAGGTTATCAATGATTTTAAATAAACATAAGTTTTCATAACTGACAAGTGCATGGTAAACAAACTCATACTCATAAAGAATGAAAATTGTCAAATGAAAAGTCTTTTATTAAACTCAAAACATTATAATAGTATCAAATTCTAAATATAAACAAAAGATTCGAGAGTCATCTATCATTTTCCAAAACTTGACAATAGTGCACTAGTTCTATAACTGATTTTAAACTCAAAATACAAAAGATTTCAAGAAAGAGATTGTGATAGCACAAATCTTTTCTTGCCTAAGACCATCCTTTCGCCATTCTCTCGTCCTCCAACCTCCCCTTCTCTTTGAAGCTCATTCTTCTTTTATAACCCCTTTGAGTTTGTTTTCCTTCATTCTTTTATGTCTTCAAATCCTCATCTCCTCCACTTTTAAAGACTACAATCTAAACCATAAACTATTATTGAAATCAATATAATTTAAAAAGAAAAACTAAATCTAAAATCAAATTAAAAATTAACGAAATCAAATCATATGAAAATCCAAGCATACTAAAACAAAACTACAATTAAACTAATTATAACAAACAACTATACTAAATTAAAATTATGGTGTTCTTTACACATCATATTCATATTTTAAATTGATTGGATATACTGATAGTGATTTAGCAAGTAGTATAGATGATAGGAAGAGCAAAATCATGATATGTGTTCATCTTTGGAACAAGAGTTGTAGCTTGGGCTTCAAAGAAGAAATCCATTGTGACTTTATCATCTACTGAGGCAGAGTTTGTTGCAGCAACAACAGTTGCATGTCAAACTCTATGGATGAGAAGGATTGTCACTGAGTTGTTGCATGAAAAACAAGAAACAACTTAGATTTTTTGTGACAATAAATCAACCATTTCCTTGTCACGTAATCATGTTTTCCACAAGAAAACTAAGCATATTGATACACAATATCATTGTATTCGAGAGTTGATAAACAATGATAAAATTTATGTAGAGTTTTGCAAATCTAAAAATCAGGTTGCAGACATCTTTACAAAGTCCTTAGCCAAGGAATTATTTGAAATTCATTGAAAGAACATTAGGGTTTGTGCACTGTAATACTGCAGAGTTTTGTTTTTGGGAGAAATGATTAAGGGGAAGAATGTCAGAAATTAATCATTCCATGGCCAAAAAGACGGCTTATCTCAGCCGATCAAATTTTGAAGAGATACGACCGCCCAAAAATTTATTATCACTGCCTTAACCACCTTATTCATTTAATGATCATCACTGCCACACTGTTTCATTTCTGGCTGGTCGAAGTTGGAAGGGGGGAGTTAACCAACTTAGCATTTGTATATATATCCATGTAATTTTGATTTTAGGATAGACAAATAGATACAGAAGAAATAGAAATTGACAAAGAGTTTTTTCAAAGTGTTATCAGGGGATTTATACTTTGTTTTTTTTTGTATATGAGTTTGTAAACTCATGATGATGTTCATATTTGTTGCAGAATAATTTATTTTATTGTAGCATGCATACTCTATTTACTGTGTGAAAAATTCAGTTAAATCCTTATGTTGTGCAGTGTTTTGTTGTAGAATGTTATTTAGATTTAGTATAGAAGTACAGGGTGGATTTACTGTTGTAGGGAGGGATTCAATGAAGTTATTATGTTGTTGTAACATGAGTTTTTAGTCTGTTGTTATAATTCTCCTGTTTCTGTTATAACTTTGTTTTGCTGTAAAAGTTATTTTACACTCTGCTGAAACACCTGTTTAAAAGATTATTGTAGAACAGAGTGTCAATCTTTGTGTACGATGCAGGAGTGATTTACTTAAGTTTTTTGCTGTAATAGCTTTTTATTATATGCTGAAACACATTGCTGAAACACTTGGCTGTAGCTTACAGGTGTTGTTATACAATGCTGAAACTCGTGTAATAGAGGTTCATTGTTTCTTGAAGCACTCCCTTGCATCATTCGGAAGCTGCCTTCACCATGGACTCAATATTCTCCTTTTAGAGAAAATCTTGGTCATTGAAAAGATAAGGACAAGAGTAGAAGATGATGTTAAACCTTTCCCTTCTGCTGTATTCCTTCGATCCAATTAGTTTGAAGTTCCAAATCGTGATATTTTTCCAATAAAATCTGCAAACAAATTCCACAAAATTACCATTAACAATGGATTAAATTTGTAAAATCAAATCCCAACAAACACTCAAAATAACTAATTAAATCTCTTTGAGCTTTCCTATCGCCTCCTGTAGTGATTTCATTGCCCAATCAACCATCTTTGGATGATATCTAAACAACAAAACGTTCTGGTTGTTAAGTTTTACTAAAAAAACGCACTCATAACTCTGTTAGTTACAGTTTCGCAGCCTCATTTTAAGCTGACTAGGGGTGTTTAACTTGCATATTTGTCCAAATATATTATCCCAGGTCCTTCCGCTCTGTCTAAGCTCTCCATCGAGTCCTTTCGGGCCTGATTTGGTGCCTTAAATCCCGATATATGGCTCTCCAAAGTCTGAGTTCTGAAAGTGTTTGAGCACTGTTTGGAAAATTCTCTGGACACATTCTGTTTGGTTAATAATAAAAATAAATAATAAATAAAATCTATATAAATCCACATATATACAATTACAATGGTTTCCGTGAACCCTCAGTCAACCTGCCGTGAAACCTCAGTCAACGTGGAGAGAGTGGGTCCCTCGCGGGATAAGACTCTTGGAGTATTACAATGATTGATTGTTCGATCCGGGTTAAAAAAAAATCAAAGGGATTTGATCAGTAGGTTGATAAGTTTTATAACATGGTGAATTTTATTATATAAAATAAATTTAATGGGCCTTTTTCGCACAAAGTTATTAGGCAATGAAGCTTGTAAGTGGATTTATTTACATCTTTATGTTATATGTAACATGGTGTTTTACAATACAAACTTTATGGTATATTTACACTATGATGAATGGTTTGTGAAGGGGTTTTATAATATATATTGTATATGCATGGGTTTAGTAATATATTTATTAAGGGGATGATTATTAATTATATATTTATTAAGTACATATTCTTTTAGTAATTTAGTTATATAATTTTATAATACAAGTTATAAAATACAAATATACATGTTTACGTCGAAAGGCGTATACCTATTGGAGATGGGCACAATTAATGATCTTTTAATCTTAAATTCTAATCTGATGGTTATGCATTGAAGATGCTGATATATTCTTAGTCGTCCTCCAAAATCAATGGATCAGATTTATTGTTGATAACTTCTTTGCATTTATAAATGCATCTGTTACCCTGTTTACTTTTTAACATTTACCTAATCATATTAAGAAATTATTGTAACATCATATGATTGCCACATTTAAATGATTAACTTTTGAAATTCTTCGGAGTTTAATTATCTTTTTCAGTTAAAATTTCATTATTTGGCTGACTTTTATTTTAAAATGAGAATTTTTTTATCGACCGTAACTCTTTCGGCGTTCACCAGCTGCGAATTAGCGGCTGTGCTAATATTGTGCTAATATTATGTTTATGTGATAAAAACGACTCAAGTTTTTATCGATCATAACTTTCGAACTATGAGTTGGAATAAAGTAAAAAATAGTGTCGTCGGAAAGTTATCATGGAGACGAAAGCAATGGAGTCATAAAAAACGAAAAAAAAAACTAAAGGAAGTCAAAATTACTCCAAATAAAGTAAACCTAAGCATTCGAGAAGCGACATTAGCAAAATTGATATGGATGGACCCCTAATA
This sequence comes from Picea glauca, assembly GCA_000966675.3. NCBI lineage: Eukaryota > Viridiplantae > Streptophyta > Pinopsida > Pinales > Pinaceae > Picea > Picea glauca. The sequence continues at coordinate 180,557 of JZKD02S2241235.1, forward strand.
TTGAGGAAATATGTAGGGTTGTTGTTTTCCGCAATAGATGGTGGACCTTAGGAGCATGTAGATGGTGTGCTCATGTTATCGTTTCGTAATTTTTTTTTACAAGAGACTAAAAACTCAATTGTACTTCTAAATTTTAGTTTTATACCCGTGAAACAAGTCTTATATGTGTGGTTGAATGGTTTCAGGTAATTAGTTGTACCTCACCATAAAATGATATTTGAGACTTAAATCAATCAACCCTCAATTATGCTAGATTCGTGATATTAGATTATATATGAGTGAACGCCTCTCCCATGAGTCCATGGCCCGGAGCTTGTTTTATTTCACAATTTTTGGATCTAGAGGTTTTCTCAATAATAGAAAATGCAAATTTTGCACTTAAGGGTCCGTTCCCAAAATTGATTAATTCTACAAATTGGAAAATAAGCATGGTCATGAATTATTTTTTTTGAGGTGACTTACACAACCAAATTGACAAGCCTACTCATACACAAGGAAGAAGGGAGAAGACAAACCAAAATTGAAGTTTCCGACTTCCTTGATATGAGTAGCATGGAATATTCACGGTTCAACATCCTCACACCTACCAAAAATATGGTGTTCTTAAAATAATCCACAAGACAAGAAGAGCAAACACTAAATAAACTCTCTTGTCTCAAGATACAAACTTACCTAAGAGTCTTAGGGTGAACTTATAATGTCCATGAACCATTGCCATTTAAATATTCAAGAGTTGAGTTGGTTGTTTGCAATCAAATTAGGATTAATCTTAACAATTATGTGATTCAAATTCATATTCATATGGGAAAAGGATAGTAGCACCTGTTCCTAAATCTATATTGGAACTGACCTTAATTGTGGTCTAATTAAAAGACACATGTAATTCTTGTAATTTATTTATGTGTATATCTATATAGATTACTGACTTATAACTTGAGTTCAATTCATGAGTTGTTCACTCTGTGAACCTGTGACATAGCACTTGCATTTGTGGGATATTAATGAGTACCCCTAGCTTCATTAGATATGAATAAATACTTCCCAAATCATTTTGATGACCCCCCCTCCCAATACATCTTTCCAATAGTAATAAAAATCTTCTTGTTACTAGATAACTTTTTCTATACCCCCATATAGCTATAAAACCACTTGTACGTTGTATCACACCCCAATGCGTGTTATATATTAAATCTATTTCACAATTTTAAAAACTCCCTTATGAATGAATGTGATAAGATATTGGTCAAGAAAGTGAATCCCTTGTTGGGCCCTTTATTTTTATAAAAGAGGTTGTGCAACTCATCAAAGACCCAACCAACCAAGTGAACAAGGATGAAAAAGAAAATGCGCAAAAGAAAGACTTTGAAACATAACACAGTCTGAAGCCAAGGCAGAATGAGTTTTGGAGCCAATACAGTTACAACAGAATCAAGAAGAGTTGGGGGTCGATGGGTTCTCAAGAGGAAGAAAGGAATCGATTGTAAGGATGATTCCTTGGATGAGGATGACTCTCTTGATGAGGATGACTCTCTTGATGATGATTCTATTCTTGGGTGAGTCTTTTGTATGTTGTCTTTAGTATAGTATTGTATTGTAATGAATGTGTGAGAGATAGGGAGATGCAAGAACTAGATCTCTACTACAGATCTAGACTGTAATTAGGAAAGAAAGATCCTAGACTCATTATGATCAACTATACTATTATATTGATATGTACCTACTGATATCTTATAATGACTAGGGTGGATGTCTAATGTAAAGTTTCGAAGACTTATTGTCCAAAGACTTATAACATAACAAAAATATATCGGAGATCAAATTTTGAAAATGTTCCTAGTTCATCTTACTTTCTGTATCTATGAAATGTCATTATGCATTATTTGTTATGAATTATATTTTGTTATCCCTTCTTAATGTTCTATATAGTTTTTTTCCTTTTTATTAGTGCATGATGTGGTAAGGATATGAACTGAGTATCTATGTTGCGCTAGAATGGTAACAATATAGATGGATTATAGATCTATATATCATTCTTCTTATCCTTCCCTTAGCTATTTTGTATTGGGTGATATTTCTTTCCTTTCAGAAAGATGAAAATTCCAGCGCACTAGACTACTCTAGTACCTTTTTGTTGGTAACTTGCATAGGATGATGGTCCGACAACTTTGCACCAACCAAATGGTTCCATTGTCGGGACCCTAATTTTATAAGGGAACCTGTAGAGATAATTCTTCCACGTATCCACAAGTCTGACATTTGAAAATGGTGGGAATGTAAGTGTGATCCATTCATACTAAAGGAAGAAAAGTTATGGAACCTAAACTGGGACCCCACTCAGGATCCCTTCTTCTACTCAAAAATATCAAGCGACTAGTACATGATTTTTTCAGTAGAAGTACAAGAGAAGTTGTTCTAGTGGGTAGATTGTCTACAAGAAGCACCATAATTCAAAGAATGGTTAAAATAAATTGGTTCTTGGGATATAGAGAAGTTGGCATAGCTTCACCAAATGGATCACTAGATCACTCGAGCGATGGATTTCTAGGTTGACACATCTTTGGAAGGATATATCATCGAGTTTGCAGCGGAGAACCACCATTCTTTTTCACAAGATGAATCAATATTGAAGAAAGGAGCACAAGGAAGATTGCTAAGGGAAATTACCCCTTGGATCAAGGTCTTTTTTGTGGAGGAGAGGATACTAGTTGTCCCTCCGCCTGAGATAGAAGCCTAAACCCATGCGATCGGGGTGGGGAAGTTTTGGGGTAGGTTCATGACCTAAGAAGGGGAATGAGTTGTTTGAAAGATGGAGGAAGATAAAACATCAAGAAGTGACTGGTCCCTAAGGAGAGTCACCATAGTTTAGAAATGGTGGTAGGGAAAGGTAAAGAGAGGAACGAAGCAGTCAAAAGTGTTGTAGAAAGAAATCATACTTGGAGGAGCGGATGAAAGGAAGACAAAGGAGTTGTGGAAGTTGTGAAGACAAGAAAGAATGGCCAGTCTAAGATTGCAGGAAAGAGAAGCATATAAAGAAAGAAGGCCCATGGAGAGCGGACAAGATGAGGAATGTGTAGAAGCAAGAGAGGACGAGGGACGTCTGGATGTTGCAGAAGACAAATAAGATCTGGTCTCGATCCCATGAGGAGTCAACCATGAACCGAAGGAGGTTTCTCTAGTAAAATAAAATGAGACCCCCCAAATAAAAGAAGCCCTCTCAAAATTTAGTGGAACTAGCCTCGATTCGCCCATCCCCCAGGTGCCTTCAATATCGTTGATAAGCTCAGTACCTCATACTCATGCAAATCCTATTTTTTCGAATTGAGTCAGTTTAATAGGGCTCACAACTTTAAAAAGTGGGAGGATAGTAGGGTCTCCTGGTAAATCGCAACTAGGGCCATTAGGATTTATTTTGATAGGAAAAAGAACATCGACAATGACTATGTGAGGCCATCATTGGTTTCTATGTGAGGCCATCTAGAGGTCCATAGGAACCTTGAATGTGAATAAGTTAGTAGAATTCTAGACTACCTTGAGGGGTCATGCCCTCAAATAGTACATGATGGACATTGAGCCTCGGGTACAAGGAAAATACTTTACCCTTGACTAGGTGCATCATAAATTCATGGTCGAATTCAAGCTACCTCAGTATCAACAACAATCTCTCTCTAAGTTGCAGGAGATTCAATAGAGAGAGGGGGATTCTGCATAGGAATACAATCATAATTTTAAGGACATTATTGGGAGATTGGAAAACCCAATTCATGAAGACCATCAAAGGGAATGGTACATCCAAGGGTTACTACCCTTTACTCGAATCTCTTTAAAGCAATGGAGAATAGCCACATTGACAGAGACTTTGGAACAATTGATCAACATATTTGGGCTCTTCTTTAGTGCCTAAGTTACAGTCTATCAGGTCTTCATTTTCTTTAGAACTTCTTATTTTAACAACAACATCATTATTATCAAAGAGCCTCTCTAAAGGAACCATCCCCTTATGAATGTGATTACCTGGCAATTGAACAATTTCAAGATCTACAATTTTGGTTAGAAACTTGTCAATATGCATATTTTGACCATCATCTAAATCTTGGTCAATATGCAAGGCATAAAATTCATCCACTATTTCCAAAAACCTCTTCAATTCTTCATCATATTAAAAAATCTTCCAATTCTTGAAATTGTTAGGAATGGAAGGAATGTATTTAACTTCAACATCATATATGAGCTTGGGAGGCAATGGAATTCTAAAATTGCTAGCAGAAACAACCAAGGAATCAACTATTGAATTATAGCTCCTAGGAATGTAAGAAATGTTGAATGTTGAGAAGATGTTGTCTACCAGATCCAAAACTTAGTTTATGTAGGCCTTTAACTTGACATGCTTAGTATGATAGATGTTTCTTACCTGTTGCACAATCCACTCATCATTACCAAATATTATTAGACCCTCAATCTCCATGTCCCTTACAGCTCCAAGTCCCATGATCAGAGCCTCATATTCTACAATATTATTTGTGACCTCAAACTCAAGTTTGAAATACAAGGTTATGACTTGTTTGGAGGGAGAAGTGAAGACTATTTCTGCACCAGCCCCATTTTTAGAATATGCACCATCAGAATACATCTTCCACCATTAAACCCCCTTTCCAGTTATTTCACATTTTGTTGATTGTTGATTATTGATCTCTAAGAATGGTTGAGGGGAATTGGTAAGATCAAGAATACTAGACCCCAAATCAGTATCAACAACATAGATGGGATGGTTTGTCAGATTTTTCTCATCACTCATGATATAGGCCATTTGATCTTCTCTATACAATCTCATGTGCTCACACCAAAAGACTAGTATTGTATCATAAGAAATATCCATTTGTAAAGTTCCTCCTAACCTATTGATCCATGATCCAGACAACAACATCCCAAATTTTGGGGGTACATCTGCAAATACAATTTCCATGACAATGCTTTTCATAGGCAATTGGAAAAGTTTAACAACTAAATCTTTTATAACCTTGATACACTTTAATTTCCTTGAATCAAAAGAGTACAGGTCATCATATGTTTTTTGATTTCCAATCACAGTTCATCCATGACATCCTTAGGCATCAGATTATGGAATGCACCAGAATCCATAAGGAAATTATGCAATATATTGTCATCCACATTCAAAGAAGTGTAAAATGGAGGAGAAGAATCATCTCTACCTTTGAGCATGGGCCCTAATATCACTGCAGGCTTCTCATCTTGTAAATTGATAGAATTTGAAGGATTTGGATGAGATGAGGGTTTCAGAACCCTCATGATTTATTTTTTGAACCCTTCTTTTTTTACTAGCTCAAGCAAGGGAACACGAATATTAATTTTTTTAATTTCATGCTCAAAATTAATATTAGAAAGAGATTTTTCAACACCTTTCACTTCATATGCAGGAGATTTTATCACTTGTTGATTATTTTTTCCTCCTATTTCTCTAGTAGGGGAAACCTTCACATGGGAATCTATCTTTTTGGACTAAGGAGGTGTATTTTTCTTCTCAGCATTTTTCTTTGATGTCAATTTATATTTGTTCTGACCTTCTATCTGATAAACCTACTCTTCTTGAGCCAATTCATCTATTTGGTTACACATCAAGGACTCCTCATACTCACTTTGAGTAAGATGAGGTGAGGTAGGTTTAGCTGTAACATAATGAATGTTTGGTTCTACTCCTTCCACCTCTTTTTTTTCATTTTATTCATCAAATAGATTATTCTAGAAAGGGGATTGAACTCTTTGATCTTTATTGTTCTTATGGTCTCTCTGCAAAACTTGAGGTGGATTATTTTTTATGATTAATTTATTCTTACTTCCAAAGTATTGAGTGTTTCTAGTGTCTTGTCTCCCTTCAAGCTTTAACCTCTCCATTTCTACAGATAATGATTTGATGAGCTTGGTCAAATCATCAACCTTTGGATTTGTACCTGAAGTATATGAAGGAAAAGCCTTTGTTTTTTGTTTTATCCTCTCTCTGTCATATCTGCCTCTCAATTTATCTGATGCCAAAATATTTGAATCAACTTCTAGGGAAACATCTTGCATATGATCCAATCTAACATACCTCCTTTATCTCAACAATATACAAAACTATGTGTCAAATGAACTTGCATAAGTTGTTTTTGCAGAGGTCTTAGTGGGATTAATTTCAGTAGAAATATTATTGTACATTTTTTAAAATCTTTTAGAAAAGTTAGAAACACATTCTCCCTTTTTCCTTTTGAGAGCCCCAAATTCTGTGATATAGTACAAAAAGTATTTCTTGTCACCCCAATGCGTTAAGAAAGCATCACTTAGGACCTCAACTCCAACTATTGATCATGGGATTAAACTTCTAAACCACTTGTGAACTTCCCCATATAGTATTTGAACAAGGACCCTCATCCAGACATCTTCAGTTTCAATGTTTAGGTTATCTACATAACTATAAAAGGTAGCAAGATGTTCTTCTGCAGTAATATTTTATTCTCGAGTGAATTTGGCATGTACTTAAGGTAATATTCATCTGGAAGGGAATTCATGGGTTGAGGAAGCACTAATGGTGCATACCTAGCAGCCACAATGGCATCCAATTTTCTTAGAGGTGGATTCATTCTGACCATGTTAGGAGAAGGAGGTGTCTAGCTCTTAGGATTTTTTGATGAGGTTACAACAGAGGAGATAGTAGAAAAATTAGAATGAGGTGAAGTGGGTTGTGACTTTGGTGATCCTAATGGATTTTTATTAGAGGACATAACTTCTTTTGTCTTAGTTTTAAAAATTCTATGCCAATCAACACTTAGAACATCAAGAAAAGGTGATTCCCATTCCACCCACTCTATTTATTTCTCAACCTTTTCAATAACAAATTCTTTTTCAAACTTAGTAAGTAATGTAACTCCAGAAGTCTCAAAACTTTCTTCTTCTAAACTAGGAAGAGGAAGAATAATTTCACTAAAAATACTTTCTTGCAAGACTTTAGAAGACTCATATTTGGCAGGGACTCGACCAGTGTTTGATGTTTATGTTGAGATCTTAACAGTGAAGGAAGTTCATTTTTATTCAGTTTTAATGGATTTGAGTAAATTACTATTTGGAGATCCTAATGATGGGAAATATTCTAAACTTTAAAGTATGAACCATTTAACAACTTTGGGTGATGCAAGGAAATCAAAACTTTCAAGGATCTTTTCTTTCAAATCAGGAGAAAAATGTGTATGTTCAAAAGGATGACCTTCTAGTTGGGATTTTACATGGATTTGAACCTCATATAATTGAACATATTGAGAAATAGAAACTGGTGTGTGCAATACATAATCGGGTAGGTTCTTAGTAGTACCTGAAGATTTAGAATATTAGGATCCTTTCAAATCCTTTCCCTTTTTTATGATTTTCTCTAGGTCTGGTACAGGTGTGGCCAAAGGTGAATGTGGATTAGCTCTTGTTCTTCTTTTCTTAGGATCCATAGATGAATCTGGAGTGACCAGGTGAATTATGCAGTCCTTTCTATTACTGGTTTATGTACACCATCAAAACTACTAGTATCCTTGTTGTATAGCCTGTGGAAAGATCTTCAATTTCGCCTCCCCGACAATGGCGCCATAAATGACAGCACTAGAAGTCACACCTAGATTGTTATAGGTGTAATCCTAATACACATCATAATTTTATAGGTTTGTAAAAGACAAGGTTTTTAAATTCATGTGTAACAAACTGATGAGAAACTCAGTTTTAAAATATCAACACAAAACTTCCACAAAACATACTCCAACAAGTAAGGCATGAACAATCTTAGATCAGTTTTAAGAACATCAATGAAAATCTGGACGATTGAAGGAGAAAATGAAATACATGAACCAAGTTGCATCATAAACTTTTTTCACACATACAATATAATTTTTACTAACAAGGAGCCTCCTAGTAAAAAACAAGATATTCTTTGACAATACTTCCACCAACAAATAGACAATAAATCAATTACTTCATTTCATGAACACAAGTACTAAAGATAAATCCTTTATCAGTAGATTTAATCAAATCAAGAGAAGAATATAACATGCAAAAATAGAAAAAGTAGTTGATATTCAATTATCCAAGAGTCTTAATTATGTACATACATAGTCTAGAAAATTTTATAGTCTGAAGCAAAAAGATATGAGTCTCTCAAAAACTACTTGAACCCTATTCATGAGTCACATCACACATTAAATAGAAATTTACATGAAAAATCCCTCTATGAATCTCTATCTAACCTATGCATAGGATTGTGTGCCTTGGAGAGGCATGGAAGTAGACAAACAAAGAGAAAATTAACTAACTTCTAAATTCCAGGAAACTATTGGTGATGGTAAATGAAACTACAGCCAGCTCATATTTGGAGATCTAGTGCAACTGGATATTTGGTACAAGTTCTCTTTGATGTATAAATGCTTCCTAGGAAACCATTCAAACCTCCTTTGATAGCTGCCAACCCTCCCATAACTTGAATTTATGAAATTGTTGGAGTTCAGAACAAGTTCATTGCGAATTGTTTCACTTTAAGCAGGTTCATAGTGCATCTGCAGGATTCGTTGCAAACTTTCCTATACATGACATTTCATATTTCTTCTTAGTGCAACTGATGTCAAAACATGAAAAGAAACTATGAGCCTCTACTAATTCCTCCTACAACCTCTAAGCCATGAAAAATAACTTCCAAAAATAGAAAGTGGGAAAAATTATAAGAAACATGAGACAAAAACTGTTTCTTAGGTTTGTGAGCCAACATATGTAAGGAACCATAACAAAAATGATATACCGTCATAGAAATTATGCTCGATGATCTTAGTCAATGACTTCCTGAGCCAACAGGTCCAGATTGATTTTAGTTCTATGTTCCTTTGATTGATGCAATTCTTTTTTCAACCTTCTCATCTCAGCTTGAAAAGATATATTCTTCTTGTATACATTTTTTACATGTCTATGCAGGGGAAGTGATCTCCTCACCATATGTTTTTCCTTTGCAATGGATTATTCACACCTGCCTATGTTTTATTTCAATTGGATTCTATCTTGTAGATTTTCCTTTTTCAAATTTTCATTCTCAACTTTTGTCTCTTTTAGTTGCTTCTTGAGCCTTTTGAAGGTGGGATTTCTTTCCTCAGAAGGGGACGTTATTTCAATGATTCCTATAGGATATTTATGATATTTGGATTTGGCTTTTTGCTGAAGTAGAGCTTCAGATGTATCTTCTTAGACAGGGGCATGATGTTTTTATGCTTCTCTTGTAAATGGTTTTCTAGGCTTAGCTGGTTGAACAACATGTGGGTTAAAAATCAATTTATTTCCATTTAACTTTCTTTCTTTATTAGAAGATGGTTCCACAAGTGAAGACTTTGGTGTAGGATAAATTTCTTCAACAATAGGCTATGTAGGAACTTCATCTATCTTTATCTTTTTTCTTGATTATGTGTGCACAACCCTCTCATGTGAGGTAGGGTTTTTCCTTTTAGTTTCTGCAGTGTTAACAATATCTAGCTAAAAGCTTGATGTAGTTAAGAAAGAATCCCAATCAATATTAACCTTTCTCTAAAAATTTGATATGATATAATGAGTTGTAGTTCATGAGGTTCGGATCTAACAATCTCCCCTCCTTTATGGACCTTCTTCATTTTTTGAGTTTCCATGGAAATTCAAATAAGAGTAAAATCTCTCTGATAACTACAACCAACAAACTATGTGATGAAATCTAGTGAACTCAGGGTTTTGCTGCAAGTAGGTTTTTTTGTCAAAATAAATTGTAATTGAAAGATAAGGTGTGAGAATATATTTTTTGAATGGAATGGTGGTACCTAAAACATGGATGTAGGCGACGTATGATAGGGTTCTAGATTATGTATGAAATAGGGGATTCACAACACTAACTAGTTTGCAGCATCTACAATTATGTAGCAAATAGGTTCCTTAAAATACTATAATGGTTTCAAAATGATGGAATTTGAGTATCAAGGAATGGTACTTGGCATACAATGTTTACCCCTTGCTGCAGAAAGTCAAATCATCAACCCTAACTCACCACCAGTAGCTACATGAAAGTTTGCAACACTAATAGTCTGTAGCAACACGCAGTCTGCAGTGATAGATAGTATGCAACGAGTACCTTTGTAAATGAAAATAGCACGAAAATGGTCGAACCTTCCTTTTTAAATCAAATTTTGGAAATTATGATGATGACAAGGCATTGAAAACGAGAATCCACCAAGTGCCACATTTCCCAAATCATGATTATGTATGATTTAACGAATGAGGTGTTTTTGAATTGCTGTGGAATTTGAGGAAATTTTATAGTGAATGAGATTTGATAAGTGACATGACACATAAATGGTTAAGTGAATCATTAAAACCTTTTGTACACATGTTTTCGACAAATCACTTGATGGTGACCTTCAAACTATACAGATATGACTAATACCTTCCCTCTTTACAAATGATGACAAACACCATCATGACATCATGACTTTTGTAATTGTACCTTTATAGACCTTAGGAAAATCAAAGTCCTAATTTATAGACATGAAACATGACTCAAAACTTTGAGAACATAATTCTATGACTTAAGCCTATAATTTTAAACAAATGTGTTATAAAAAGGAAAAAATGCATGACTCACAAAGACCAAAAGAGTCCTTTTGAGACTAGACTAACAAAAACTTTAAAAGATGGGAGAAAACTTGGACTCGTGTACATCCTATATGTTAACAACATGCATACTTTAGAAACACAAATTTTTAATGCATGCTTATTCTTTTTAGTAAATTAAAATGACATGGAAATTTTAGTAATGTGTAATAATTGTTGTCTTTGGAAAAGGAAGAAGCTATTTAAACAAGAGAGATAGCCACGCAGTGTCTAGTCCCTACCTTAACAAAGTGTAAATACTAATAAGGTAACAAATACCATGATTGTGGCTGCTATGAACTCTCGCGTTTTGTCTGATAACCCTCTCAAAAGACTTAGCATAGGTTATGCAATGTGGAGGTTTACTAGTAATGGTTGGTGGTAATAGGAGACTGTAAACCTATCACTACCAAGTTTCGAATCTGGGCAGTCAATAAATGTGCTACGTAACACAATTCACGCCTCTCAATTTTGTTCATAATAATAATGATCTAATTTAATAAATTATAATGTAGCGAGAAGAAAATTGGTTATTCCGAGTTCTACATATATTCCCAATGTGCCTTGAGAGGACGCAGACTAATTAATTATGTTAACAATCTAATCGTGGTAGGTACGAGCTTACTGATTGTGGAAGGTTCGAGCTTATTCTTTTAATGTGGGATGGTCATCCGTCTAATTTACTAATAAAAGGCAGCATGACTAAGACAGAGAAAAATTCCCCATGCTATCACCTACCCGGGTTCGATCATCCGTCCGTCATCATAGAGGCTCTAGTGCCCCACGAGAGGCTTCTAGTTCTGCCAGATGTAGGAAGAGTATATTAAGTCTCTACTTTTATGGTTTAAAAAGTCGATTCACTAGCATACGCATTGGTTATAGAACCAAAGTAAGTAGTTTCAGTCTCACTTGCACCTACAACACATCATGTAGTAGCATATACAAATAGAGTTCCATAGCTAGTTTACCGAGAGAGATATAACTATAAGTGTAGTGACCCGCATGATCGATGACCTCTGATTTATCTTCTATTCCTTTCTTGAACGGGTAACATAGATCCTAGCTCCTGCTACTCCATAGAAATCGGGCCGTGAGGAAGTATTCTGGGGGCCTTTCCCATAGCCAAGCAAGGTTGGCTGACCTTTCAGAACCTTATTCTCGAAGGATAATGGGTGGGTCATATCTTACTGACTAGAAGGTATTACCTGAGCAATTCTCTAGTTTCTTTGGATTTTATACACGAATAGACTTTACGCCTTCTGACTAGATTAAAAAAACTTTATAACGTGAAGACCGAGTTGAGTGGAGCTTGTGTGTATAGAACTGTGCGATCTAGAGTTCGATGGTGCGAGCTCTGATGTTTCGATCATGAGAGCATCTCCCGGGTGCAACAAGACAAACAAAAACACTACTAGAACAAAGGAGTTGTGCAAAGTTAGGGTTTAGCTCAAAAATTAGGGTTTCATGGATACACAAACTGGTGGGGCGAATACGAATTCCGTGTAGACTGCAAACTAAGACACATATGGACAGACTGGTGGGAGTAAGGAAACCATGAACAAAGGCCTGAGCGAATTAAGAACGAGAGGCAAATCACAACCTAAGCTATTTGAATAGGTTATGTTCTAACATGCATTTTCTGCTAGGGATGATTTTAAGGATGGAAATTTATTTTGAAATATAGAAACCTTCGCGAATCTTACTAATCCTTCACATGCCAACTATAAAATGTTTGACAATATTTTTGTAAAAATATTCAAATTTCTAATGATTTTATATAGTTTGTATAAAATTTTGGCTATTTTTTAAGGAAATTTTTTTTTATCCTTTAAAATTTGGGTGAATCATTTTTAGAATAGCTAATCTTATATTGGGAAAAACCATGGAAAATTAGCCCATGACCGAAATTTAGCCCTTAAAATTATCATTGTTTTCTGCCAAGACGTGTTAATTTTTTAAATTTATCAAGCATGATAACTAGGGAATAAGGATTAATTCTATCCCTTTTACTTGATCACTCCTCTCCCCAATTTGTTTTACTCCATCACTCCAACAATCCCTAATTTTGGAACTTGTTAACAACCAGAAGAAACAGGCAGGTTTCCTGACTGACTCGTAGATTGTTGGTGAATGCAGGAATTACTATTATGGAGCGGCGGTGCAGAACATTGCCTTCGATGGGTTGAACGATGCAGAGAAGGTGGGGCAAGACGCCACCATCGAGTTCAAGACAACCATGTGGTTCTGGATGCAGAACAACAACTACCACTCTGCCATAACCTACGAGCAAGGCTTCGATGCCACAACCAAAGCCATCAACAATGGGTTGCAACAATCAAAGCCATCAACAACAGGGGATGTAACCGTGGAAACAATGGGAGTGAGGAGCAGATACTATAGCTAGAAACTCCAATTTTTTTGCAATTTTCATCATCTTTGGGGATCTCATGCCGAATATAATCAGCTAGGTGCAAAGCTAAGGGATGGCCAGGCAAATATGACATTAGGTGAAAATATGACAAGGTGAAAGGTTTTGGCACTGTCCGAGAAATTAGAAATTATTTTTTTTAATTCATTTTTTAATACTAACAATTCCAAAAAAATATTCACATACACCATTGCAATAACCTCACATCAATAATCTCTCAACCAATAAAAATAAAATAAAATTTAATTTTTAATAAATACTAAAAAAAATTTAATTTAAAAAAAAAAAAAAAAAATCATAAAAATTATAAAATAACTTAGGTGATCTTATAAATTAAGATCCAAAACTTACCAATTATTATAACAAATTGGACTAATAAGCGTACATATGCATTTACATGTTGCTAATAATAACAATAAATATACATTCTCATTGTGATGAAAAGGGAAACAACTTCAATTTTTTTACTTAATACATAATAAATGAAATTGTACCACTCTCACATACCCACACACAGAGTGAGTAGTGATCTTAGATTAACCTAATAGCAAAAAATCTAATAATATAGAAGTTTAATTTTAACATTACACAGATGTCCATCCAAATCTGGAAAGACAGAAGTGGGGTGCGGGGCGGGAAGAAAGATGAAGGGACATCGGTCAAGGAGAATACGAATAGAGAACCTAAACATATTTTATATGTAAACCGGTAGAGAGCAGAGCTGCAAGGACGTCCATTCCATCGCCATGGCCGATTCTTCAATGATCCCTGGTATTGTTGATAGTATAGTGCTGGACAAAATAATGCCCCTCTTGCCATGGCACACCCGGCCCCTTCTGATGGCCTTGAGTGGACCCTGGACGAACGCGTTATACGCAATTCGAGTACAAGGCAGAGAGGGATTATATCGCCCACATGCGGAACGCACTGCTAGAGAAACCCGTTTGAAGCAGCCGCTTAAATGCCGTATTGCAGTGGAATATGTTCGTACGAATCGAAAGAGGTACTGAGAGCTTTTCATTCTTCGCCATTATTATCACAATGTTCTCTTTAGAGGTTCTGTGGTCTTGAGATTCTTCTGTGATCATTGGCTTGATAGTTTATTTATTACCGTATTTAAATAAGTCTTTCCGAACAACGTTTTAAATTTTATGTCTGCAGCGAATCCGGCTATATGGTGAAACTTTTCGACGGACAATGGAGAAACGTCGCTCCCATCATTGGACGCGGGCCTAACACACACACAGGTTCCAGTTCGGGATATGTTTTAGGAGTAGTTGACGGAAGGCTGTATTTTGGTGAACGCCCGCCTGACGGTAATCCAGGTGTTCAGAGAATTATTGCTTTAGACGTTGGCAGCGGTTCATGGCAATGGAATGAAGTATGTGAAGGAGAAAATTATAATGATATTCTATTGTATATATGCAGATCAAACCGCGTCGCAGGTAACCTTTTTGTATATCGCAGATGTCGTAGATGGCGACATCTGCAACCTCATATAAGAGATTCTTATTTGCATATAACAGAGATACCTAGGTGGGAAGAAACAAGTTATAGGGCACCGGAAGAACATTTTGTCCGCACCATCTACTCTCCGCGGCCAATTTTTTTGCATGTGGGGAACAGACTGTATTTCTTTGGGTCGGTTCCTTACACAGAGAATGTTTGGTTTCTTGACCTAAATACCACAGCATGGAACAAAAGCAAAGTCGAAGCTCACGTCGGGGGCGATCTGAATGTTGAGAAAAATGTTCTGCTCGTAGCTTACAACGAGACGCAATTCCACATACTGAGATATGATTCGACAAATAAACGTTGGATAATAGCTGGACGGATGTTAGCGCCCGCTGATCCTCTATTGAAATGGACTTGGTGTGTTGAATACGATGACCTAGGGGAGAAGCAGTTGTGGATATATATTCGCTCGCATAGAGAAGGTGAGGGTTTCCGCCAGTGTAAATGGCAAGTTGTACAGACGTTACGGGAAGGCGAAGGAAGATTGATGGGCAACGTTTGGGATGACAACGTGCTGCGTGACGGAGAAGTAGAATGTGAACTTGTAAATCGCACACTACTTGAACCTCTTGAACCTCTTCAAAGACCTATGTCACACAGCCTTCACCGGAGCGACTCAACTAATTTTGAACCTACTCAAATCCCTAATTTTGAACCTACTCAAATCCGTAGCTTACACGGCTTTCACAGGAGCGACTCAACTAATTTTGAAGATATACCCCGCGTTAATGTGCCCAATTACTCAGTCTGTTTTAGAAGGCCAGAGGTATCATGAGTAACGATTATGTTATTAAACATTAGATCATTATGTTATTAAACTTTGTTATTGTTTGGATACTAGTGAAAACATATCATAAATTTAGTAATATAAATACGATTTTTTGGTATAGATTTATCTTGAAAAGTGAATATACAATTAAGGTATTTAGAAAAATAGAATTTAAATAGAACTTTGTATACATTTTTATTAAAATAAAAGATTTTTTAAAAATTTCTCTCTCTCATTACATTTCATGTTAGGGTTTGAACTTGTATTTCTACATTCTTACAGATATTTATATGTATGTAGCTGTGACTAGATGTCTCTTTACACTTCCCACTCGAAAGACCAAAATTGAAAGTTGATCACTTACATGGAGAATCCACTTTCTTCCACTTTCAATGGAATACTTAGTACAATAAATATGAAATATGAGATGAAGCTTCTTTTATTGGCATTACAAAATAATATTTATCAAACTTCCTTACAAGTCCAAATTTGGATTTTCAAGTTGGGATGGAGTATAGATTCACTTTTCTATGAGTATTTTGAAGACTTTGAGGGTACCTTTCTATTAGTACTTTGAAGACTTTCCTCACTACTAGTTGTTTTCTTAATATATGTGTGGTGTCATAGATCCACATTGTATTTGTTGATGACTATGATTGTATAAATGTCATATATCCGCATTGTATTTTCTCATGGCTATGCTCTCATCCATGATATGGATCTCCTTCGTGGCCATGGTCGTGCATTTCATCTCATGGATCTATAGTGTATTATTTGGCTACCTTGTTCTTAAGAGTATGAGTATGTCTATATAGGAGATGATCTAAGGTCTTCTTTGACTTTCGACCCTCCTCTCTCCTAACGTTGCGTCACATTAGGGGGAATTTGATTGTAGGTCGTCTTTTGTTTCTGAAAAGATCTTCCTCTAGAAGTTTCTTTAGAATATAGAATTAGTATAAATAAGAATAGGAGGTATGAGGAATGATATTTAATTATTGTAATAGAGATCTTATGGTATCATATTGGTGTTGTAGTTCCATATATTTTGATGCTTCACTATTATTCTATGCAATATTTATGTTTTATGTTATTATGCTATTATTTATTACAATATTTCTATTTTTTCTATTTTATGTTGTTATGCTATTATTTAATACAATATTTCTATTTTTTTCTATTATAATATGATGTAGGAGCATCGTACTTAGCCAACAACGCAAGCACAAAGAGGAGGACAATTGGAAAAGCACCAACACACATTTTGAAAGGTTTTGAATTTGAATAGAAAAGAATTAATGTAATAGCTAGGGGAGCATATTCACACTTATGTTTTGGAGGTTGTAAACAGATCTTGAGTGTTTATCTCATCTATCGGATATGGAGGCATTTATGTGTATTGAATGTAAACTAGTTGTATCTTTTAATTTTGAATTTGATAGTTAGAGTTGTAGGAGGGAAAACAGAATAATAGACACCCTCGCTTGTATCATTATATTATTATTATTTATAAATAGAGAATTCTGTAAGTTGTTGAGCTGTAGCAGAGATTTGTGGAGAAGAACCCATGTACAGGAACACTTGAGTTAATATATAAAGCTTTGACTCAATTTTCATGGTGTTATTATGCTTGTTGTTTACATCTGTTGAATGGTATGTTTACAGTTGTTTTGTTTCTTTGATTATGCATTTATTTCAATGTTGTGTTATCTGTATGATTTCATGTTAAATGTATGAATTCTGTGAGAGAGGAAGAATGAGTTTCAATTGTTTCTCTTCCTAAGAATTCCTGAAAGGAGTGCAACGAACATCTCCAAGGTGTGCATCGATGAAGTTCTAAGTTTTATCTCAGAAATCTCACGAGAGGTACCATTGTTCTGATATCAACCAAAGTGCAAGGTTAGCTTAGAGTCGTGTAAGATGTGTGGAGGCTGGGTGAGGTCTTGGATTTTACCAATCAAAGAGGAAGATTGAAAGATTGTTGTTGCAAAGAGTGCACAGAGTCGAAGATCCAAATAGCCAGAGGTTAATTGAAATTGCCACAAGGAGTGTGTGCATGGACCCTTTTGGAAGCCTTGAGGTTGCAAGAAAAAACTCAGAAGGGATAGAACCTTTGAATTGTTCAAAGGGAGACAGAGGATGAAGTCGTCTCATAGTAGTCAAGTTCACGAGGGAGGACGCCAAGTCATTTGGCCAGAAGTCCTTGAGAAGTTAAATCGGACAGTGGAATTGCTTCAAGAAGAAGTGTTGATTTACCGTGGACTGTTGGATCTAGCAGACCAGTGAGAAGATTAAATATGAATGTTTTAAGTATTTAGAAGCTCAGGAGGAATAGTGGTCGTTGGATTGAGATCAACAGGACGTGCTGATTTCATCCTTGAACTCTTTCATTTCGGAGTTTGGGCATGAGAGAAGATTATGACTTGGAGTTGACAGTCATGAACTCGTGATTCATGAAGCCCCAATTTTACTAGAGCCACCATATCAGGGGAGATTTGAGCCATTTATTTACGACAAGCGTATATTGCAATTTGAATCTCGCCAATACGCGAAGTTTCGGGTGCCGAAAAGACTACGCCCCAGGTTTTAGTCAGAGTTTATATCGGAGAAAAGTCAAGGGAGGAGTCAAGATCTATTAACCCTTTCATGTTTCAGGGTTTGTCGAGCCAGAGGGACTCACATCAGGATTCACGAGATTGTGAAGTCCAAAACACCTTTTTGGTAAAGGTTGTGGTCATAGATGTTGATCATGTGGGTGAGAGTTAGTGCCTTGGGATTGTTCATGCAGGCATAACTCATAAGGACCTGTGGATACACACACTTGTGTGTGTGTTTTAGTGGGATTTTCCTATGGGGAAATCGAAGAGTCAATTCGACTCAGGGGGGAATTTAGAACAATTGTAAGACTGGGAGGTTGCACAGATCTTGCTAAGGTAGGGGTGTTGTGCCATAATAGATATGGTACATTGCATGTGGTATTAGAGCTCTTCCTGGAGAATATATTGTGGGATATGATTTTTCTGGGTAGAAACGTATTTGATGTTTTTAAGTTACAGTGATCTGTCATTTAATTACTGCATAATTTCTATTTTTTTCTATTATAATAGATCTGGTACATTGCATGTGGTATTAGATCTCTTCCTGGGGCATATATTGTAGGATAATTTTTTTCCAGGTAGAAAAATATTTGATGTGTTTAAGCTACAGTGATCTGTCATTCAATGCAAAAACCCATGATAAAGGAAGCATACACGCAGGAACAACAAGTGTTTTTTAAGAGTGCATTGTTGGCCCCCCTTGTAACCCCTGTTGGTACCCCTTTGAGTGGAAGTGCATCATGTGTATTCGGATTGGCCTAAATATCATGAATCTTGCCATAGATAAATTGATCAGTCACCCTACTTCTATAGTGCCACTGAGAAAATTAGTCGGGAAGATGCTATTGGATTACTGAGAGGGGGGGTGAATCAGTAATAGTGCAATTATAATCCTTTTTATCCAAATTGATCCAAGTGTTATATCAAAGTAGTATTATTATCCAATAATGAGCAATAAGAAATGAACAATCACACACATACATAGTACACCAGTGTTTTACGTGGAAACCAAAATCACGAGAAAACCACATAATGATTTTTCTTATATGTATTAAAGAATTACATTTATTGGAAGCAACAACTTCCTTTGTTTTCCATCTACGACTGGAAGGAGGCTCTAACCCCATAGATTCTCAGGATACAACCTAAGGGAAGATCCAACTCCCCAATTCTCTGGCTAGTACTAGAAGGAAGGTACAACCCCCTATGTTCTCTGGCTACAACCACCTGTCCTTGCCCCGTTTTTCCACCCTGAAGTAGAAGTAGAATGTTGGAACCACTGTCAACCTATCACTATGAGATATATTGTTGTATAACTGTATCAACCTATACCATTAACCTGTATCCAATCTGTACAACTTCCGTGTAATCAATCTGTACCTGATCTGAACATGTATCCACAAAAATACAACATACACATAACCTGTAGTGATGCAGCCCACATATGTACATGCCCTATCTATTATGAAGCCTATATATGCCTTCAGAAACTAGGGTTTCATTTCACTTGAAATTTTTTTGACCCTCTGTAACTTCTTTCACATAGATCTGTAACCTATTATTGTATCCAGACTGTAACTATACCCTATTCATGCATCCTCATACATAACCTCTACTCAAAGAAAGTATGTCTCTCTCTAGTCATGTGCCATATAGGTATGTGTAATCATGAATAAGTATAATATCCCTCACATGATCTTAGTCATCAACCCCTTTCTGATATTCAACTTTTCAATACATCAACAAATACAAGATCTCAACCATGTACCATAAAAAATATTAGCCATATGCCAGGAAATACAAGATGTTCCTCAACAAGAAGTATCAATGATAAATATACCAGGACTATATTTTTGTAGATCTGACTTATACAGGATATCCCATGTAACCACTATTCTCTCTAGGGACAATCCTCAAATCTCCATTGCCATTCCTCATGCATACATCAAAATCCAACTATTCATAGAAATAAGACATACCTTTTGAACCAACGGATGGATCTGATGTATCTAAGAACTCTAGACCTGCCTAGGAGCTTGATCTCACAATCTAGAACCTTTGCACCTTCATCTTCTCAATTTTCATGGCTTTATCAACATATACTCACCTTCTACACATCCAACCCGCGTACACACGTACCCTATACACACCCATCCCACGTATACCTTCAATGTATATGCACCCTATACACAGACAACCCACGTATGCCTCAGAAAATAGGGTTTTCTATGAATCCAAGAGTTTTGTCATCAACCCTTCATTCTACCTCAGAGGTTCGCCACTTCAGATGTATCCACAAGTATTTACAATAATCTTTACACAAGAAAATAGATATGCAATATGTACAAGTGTGTTTTTATGAGTGAGCTTTGTCTCTTATTTATATCTTCATGTAGCCTTACACTTTCCTTATTTTAGGGCTTCTTCATTTAAAATAATTTCTTTTGCAAAGAACTTTGACTCTTGGGGGCTTCTATAAGACTCATGAGGGTTCTCCAACTTCATATGGTCATAACTCTCTAATCATGAGGAGTTATGTGATGTTCCACATACCACCAGAAAAGACATGATAAAAACTATCCATCTAGGATAGTTTCTCTGAAAAATTCATTGTCCTTGATCTCATTATTACATAATTAAGCATGGGTTCTCTTACTCTGCAAAGCGTCTTCCCGTGTGGGATTTCACCATAAGGGGACCACTTTGGAGTTCATCCATATTTACTTCTTATCAACCATGACAAGACAATAATGAGTCATCTTTACATCAAACAATCTTGGGTCGGTTACCCAAACCTTTGTGTTGCGGGGCTTTCTTCAAGGGTTGACATCAATGATAACCAACCTTAATCAACAATCTCCTTGTTTGTCATTGATGGAAACACTATGATGCAATAGTAAAATCATATTGCTCATGCTCCCCCTGGAACCATGCCTCTATCCTCTGTATCTGATAAATTTGCCTCTGTCCTATGCATCTAATAAATCTGCTCTCCCTAGAACCATGCCTTTGTCCTCTGCATCTGATAAATCTCTCCCCCTTTGTCATCAATGGAAAAGGTATCTTTCCATCCAGGGTTGCTCCCCATGACTGAACTATCCTCTTATGGTGCTTCCTCATGTACATCTAAGACATATAAGATAAGCATTCATAAAACATTCATTTTGGAGAAGAAATAACTCCAAGTCTTTGGAAAAGATATTCAAAGGCTTTCCGTGGAAGTGGTTTTGTAAAGATGTCTGCCACTTGTTCTTTTGTGCCCACATACTTGACTCTATTGTTCTTTTCTGAAACTTATTCTCATAGAAAGTGATACTTGATTGGAATGTGCTTCATCTTGGAGTGCATCACCAGGTTTTTTGAGATAACGATGGCACTTATATCATCACAATATATTGGAATGGTCTCATCATACTCAACCTGTACATCTGTCAAAGTTTGTTTCATCCAAAGAACCTATGTACAACATGCTATTGTTGCAATATACTCTACCTCGACTATAGATAGAGATACTGATAAGTGTTTCTTGCTTAGCCATGATACCAAACACTAACCTAAGTAGAGAGTTGCTCCACTAGTGCTTTGTTGGTCATCAATACAACCTGCACAATCTGCATTTGTGTAGGCAATAAGTGATATGTCTTTTTTTTTTGGATACCATAATCCAAACTCTTATGTTCCTTTGAGATATCTAAAAATTATCTTTATTGCTAATACATGTGATTACTTTGGTGCTTCTTGAAATCGTGCCACCTGTCAAACTACTTGCATTACATATGGTCTGGATGTTGTCACATATAGTAGGCTATCAATCATTGACCTATATTTTCTCTCATCTATAGACTTTGAATCATCATCATTTCTCAACTTACGACTAACTTGCATGGGAGTGATAACTGGTTTGCAATCTTCCATTTTGAATCTCTTTAGCATTTCTCTGATATACTTGGTTTCAGAAATAAAAATTCATTGGTTGCTTGACGTATCTGAAGT
>JZKD02S2241235.1:202536-213096 GCA_000966675.3 Picea glauca
AAACAACTGTAAACATACCATTCAACAGATGTAAACAACAAGCATAATAACACCATGAAAATTGAGTCAAAGCTTCATATATTAACTCAAGTGTTCCTGTACATGGGTTCTTCTCCACAAATCTCTGCTACAGCTCAACAACTTACAGAATTCTCTATTTATAAATAATAATAATATAATGATACAAGCGAGGGTGTCTATTATTCTGTTTTCCCTCCTACAACTCTAACTATCAAATTCAAAATTAAAAGATACAACTAGTTTACATTCAATACACATAAATGCCTCCATATCCGATAGATGAGATAAACACTCAAGATCTGTTTACAACCTCCAAAACATAAGTGTGAATATGCTCCCCTAGCTATTACATTAATTCTTTTCTATTCAAATTCAAAACCTTTCAAAATGTGTGTTGGTGCTTTTCCAATTGTCCTCCTCTTTGTGCTTGCGTTGTTGGCTAAGTACGATGCTCCTACATCATATTATAATAGAAAAAAATAGAAATATTGTATTAAATAATAGCATAACAACATAAAATAGAAAAAATAGAAATATTGTAATAAATAATAGCATAATAACATAAAACATAAATATTGCATAGAATAATAGTGAAGCATCAAAATATATGGAACTACAACACCAATATGATACCATAAGATCTCTATTACAATAATTAAATATCATTCCTCATACCTCCTATTCTTATTTATACTAATTCTATATTCTAAAGAAACTTCTAGAGGAAGATCTTTTCAGAAACAAAAGACGACCTACAATCAAATTCCCCCTAATGTGACGCAACGTTAGGAGAGAGGAGGGTCGAAAGTCAAAGAAGACCTTAGATCATCTCCTATATAGACATACTCATACTCTTAAGAACAAGGTAGCCAAATAATACACTATAGATCCATGAGATGAAATGCACGACCATGGCCACGAAGGAGATCCATATCATGGATGAGAGCATAGCCATGAGAAAATACAATGCGGATATATGACATTTATACAATCATAGTCATCAACAAATACAATGTGGATCTATGACACCACACATATATTAAGAAAACAACTAGTAGTGAGGAAAGTCTTCAAAGTACTAATAGAAAGGTACCCTCAAAGTCTTCAAAATACTCATAGAAAAGTGAATCTATACTCCATCCCAACTTGAAAATCCAAATTTGGACTTGTAAGGAAGTTTGATAAATATTATTTTGTAATGCCAATAAAAGAAGCTTCATCTCATATTTCATATTTATTGTACTAAGTATTCCATTGAAAGTGGAAGAAAGTGGATTCTCCATGTAAGTGATCAACTTTCAATTTTGGTCTTTCGAGTGGGAAGTGTAAAGAGACATCTAGTCACAGCTACATACATATAAATATCTGTAAGAATGTAGAAATACAAGTTCAAACCCTAACATGAAATGTAATGAGAGAGAGAAATTTTTAAAAAATCTTTTATTTTAATAAAAATGTATACAAAGTTCTATTTAAATTCTATTTTTCTAAATACCTTAATTGTATATTCACTTTTCAAGATAAATCTATACCAAAAAATCGTATTTATATTACTAAATTTATGATATGTTTTCACTAGTATCCAAACAATAACAAAGTTTAATAACATAATGATCTAATGTTTAATAACATAATCGTTACTCATGATACCTCTGGCCTTCTAAAACAGACTGAGTAATTGGGCACATTAACGCGGGGTATATCTTCAAAATTAGTTGAGTCGCTCCTGTGAAAGCCGTGTAAGCTACGGATTTGAGTAGGTTCAAAATTAGGGATTTGAGTAGGTTCAAAATTAGTTGAGTCGCTCCGGTGAAGGCTGTGTGACATAGGTCTTTGAAGAGGTTCAAGAGGTTCAAGTAGTGTGCGATTTACAAGTTCACATTCTACTTCTCCGTCACGCAGCACGTTGTCATCCCAAACGTTGCCCATCAATCTTCCTTCGCCTTCCCGTAACGTCTGTACAACTTGCCATTTACACTGGCGGAAACCCTCACCTTCTCTATGCGAGCGAATATATATCCACAACTGCTTCTCCCCTAGGTCATCGTATTCAACACACCAAGTCCATTTCAATAGAGGATCAGCGGGCGCTAACATCCGTCCAGCTATTATCCAACGTTTATTTGTCGAATCATATCTCAGTATGTGGAATTGCGTCTCGTTGTAAGCTACGAGCAGAACATTTTTCTCAACATTCAGATCGCCCCCGACGTGAGCTTCGACTTTGCTTTTGTTCCATGCTGTGGTATTTAGGTCAAGAAACCAAACATTCTCTGTGTAAGGAACCGACCCAAAGAAATACAGTCTGTTCCCCACATGCAAAAAAATTGGCCGCGGAGAGTAGATGGTGCGGACAAAATGTTCTTCCGGTGCCCTATAACTTGTTTCTTCCCACCTAGGTATCTCTGTTATATGCAAATAAGAATCTCTTATATGAGGTTGCAGATGTCGCCATCTACGACATCTGCGATATACAAAAAGGTTACCTGCGACGCGGTTTGATCTGCATATATACAATAGAATATCATTATAATTTTCTCCTTCACATACTTCATTCCATTGCCATGAACCGCTGCCAACGTCTAAAGCAATAATTCTCTGAACACCTGGATTACCGTCAGGCGGGCGTTCACCAAAATACAGCCTTCCGTCAACTACTCCTAAAACATATCCCGAACTGGAACCTGTGTGTGTGTTAGGCCCGCGTCCAATGATGGGAGCGACGTTTCTCCATTGTCCGTCGAAAAGTTTCACCATATAGCCGGATTCGCTGCAGACATAAAATTTAAAACGTTGTTCGGAAAGACTTATTTAAATACGGTAATAAATAAACTATCAAGCCAATGATCACAGAAGAATCTCAAGACCACAGAACCTCTAAAGAGAACATTGTGATAATAATGGCGAAGAATGAAAAGCTCTCAGTACCTCTTTCGATTCGTACGAACATATTCCACTGCAATACGGCATTTAAGCGGCTGCTTCAAACGGGTTTCTCTAGCAGTGCGTTCCGCATGTGGGCGATATAATCCCTCTCTGCCTTGTACTCGAATTGCGTATAACGCGTTCGTCCAGGGTCCACTCAAGGCCATCAGAAGGGGCCGGGTGTGCCATGGCAAGAGGGGCATTATTTTGTCCAGCACTATACTATCAACAATACCAGGGATCATTAAAGAATCGGCCATGGCGATGGAATGGACGTCCTTGCAGCTCTGCTCTCTATCGGTTTACGTATAAAATATCTTTAGGTTCTCTATTCGTATTCTCCTTAACCGATGTCCCTTCATCTTTCTTCCCGCCCTGCACCCCGCTTCTGTCTTTCCAGATTTGGATGGACATCTGTGTAATGTTAAAATTAAACGTCTATATTATTAGATTTTTTGCTATTAGGTTAATCTAAGATCACTACTCACTCTGTGTGTGGGTATGTGAGAGTAGTACAATTTCATTTATTATGTATTAAGTAAAAAAATTGAAGTTGTTTCCCTTTTCATTACAATGAGAATGTATATTTATTGTTATTGTTAGCAACATGTAAATGCATATGTACGCTTATTAGTCCAATTTGTTATAATAATTGGTAAGTTTTGGATCTTAATTTGTAAGATCACCTAAGATATTTTATAATTTTTATGATTTTTTAAAATAATTTCTTTTTATTTTTTTTTTAATTTTTTTTTTAGTATTTATTAAAAGTTAAAAAATTATTTTTTTATTGGTTGAGAGATTATTGATGTTAGGTTATTGCAATGGTTTATGTGAATATTTTTTTGGAATTGTTAGTATTAAAAAATGAATTAAAAAAAATAATTTTTAATTACTGGGACAGTGCCAAAACCTTCCACCTTTCCAAATTTTCACCGCATGCCCTGCTCTTGGCTCATGACTTTTCTATCTCTTCATTGCTTGGCCATTCCTTAGCTTTGCACCTAGCTGATTATATTCGGCATGAGATCCCCAAAGATGATGCATCGATCCCCAAAGATGATGAAAATTGCAAAAAAAATAGAGTTTCTAGCTACAGTATCTGCTCCTCACTGCCATTGTTTCCACTGTTACATTCCTTGTTGTTGATGGCTTTGATTTTTGCAACCTGTTGTTGATGGATTTGGTTGTGGCACCGAAGCCTTGCCCGTAGGTTATGGCAGAGTGGCAGTTGTTTTTCTGCATCCAGAACCACATGGTTGTCTTGAACGCGATGGTGGCATCTTGCCCCACTTTATCTGCATCGTTCAGCCCATCGAAGGCAATGTTCTGCACCGCCGCTCCATAATAGTAACTCCTGCATTCACCAACAATCTAAGAGTCGGTCAGGAAACCTGCCTGTTTCTTTTGGTTGTTAACAAGTTCCAAAATTAGGGATTGCTGGAGTGATCGAGTAAAACAAATTGGGGAGAGGAGTGATCAAGTAAAAGGGATAGAATTAATCCTTATTCCCTAGTTATCATTCTTGATAAATTTAAAAAATTTACACGTCTTGGCAGAAAATGCATGTTAGAACATAACCTGGTCAAATAGCTTAGGCCGTCATTTGCCTCTCGTTCTTAATTTGCTGAGGCCTTTGTTCAGGGTTTCCTTACTCCCACCAGTCTGTCCATCTGTGTCTCAGTTTGTAGTCTGCACGGAATTCGTATTAGCCCCATGAGTCTGTGCATCCATGAAACCCTAATTTTTGAGCTAAACCCTAATTTTGCACAACTCCTTTGTTCTATTAGTGTTTTTGTTTCTCTTTTTACACCGGGGAGATGCTCTCATAATGGCAACATCAGAGCTCGCACCATTGAACTCTAGATCGCACAGTTCTATACACATAGGCTCCACTCAACTCGGTCTTCATGTTATAAAGTTTTTTTAATCTAGTCAGAAGGCGTAAAGTCTATTCCTGTATAAAATCCAAAGAAACTAGAGAAGCGCTCAGGTAATACCTTCTAGTCAGTAAGATATGACCCACCCATTATCCTTCGAGAATGAGGTTCTGAAAGGTCGGCCAGCCTTGCTTGGCTATGGGAAAGGCCCCCAGAATACTTCCTCAGGGCCCGATTTCTATGGAGTAGCAGGAGCTGGGAGCTATGTTACCCGTTCAAGAAAGGAATAGAAGATAAGTCAGACTTCATCGATCATGCAGGTCACTACACTTATAGTTATAGCTCTCTCGGTAAACTAGCTATGGAACTCTATTTGTATATGCTACTACATGATCTGTTGTAGGTGCGAGTGAGACTGAAACTACTTACTTTGGTTCTAGAACCAATGTGTATGCTAGTGAATCAACTTTTTAAACCATAAAAGTAGAGACTTAATATACTCTTCATGCATCTGGCAGAACTAGAAGCCTCTCGTGGGGCACCAGAGCCTCTATGACGACGGATGGATGATCGAACCCAGGTAGGTGATAGAATGGGGAATTTTTCTGTGTCTTAGTCATGCTGCCTTTTATTAGTGAATTAGACGAATGACCATCCCACATTAAAAGAACAAGCTCGAACCTGCCACAATTAGCAAGCTCGGACCTACCACGATTAGATTGTTAACATAATTAATTAGCCTGTGTCCTCTCAAGGCACATTGGGAATATATGTAGAACTGGGAATAACCAATTTTCTTCTCGCTACATTATAATTTATTAAATTAGATCATTATTATTATGAACAAAATTGAGAAGCGTGAATTGTATTACGTAGCACATTTATTGACTGCCCATATTTGAAACCTGGTAGTGATAGGTTTACATTCTCCTATTACCACCAACCATTACTAGTAAACCTCCACATTGCATAACCTATGCTGAGTCTTTTGAGAAGGTTATCAGACAAAACTCGAGAGTTCATAGCAGCCACAAGCATGGTATTTGTTACCTTATTTGTATTTAAACTTTGTTAAGGTAGGGACTAGACACTACGTGGCTATCTCTCTTGTTTAAATAGATTCTTACGTTTCCAAAGACAACAATTATTACACATTACTAAAATTTCCATGTCATTTTAATTTACTAAAAAGAATAAGCATGCATTAAAAATGTGTGTTTCTAAAGTATGCATGTTGTTAACATATAGGATGTACATTGAGTCAAACTTTTCTCCCATTTTTTAAAGTTTTTGTTATTCTAGTCTCAAAAGGACTCTTTTGGTCTTTGTGAGTCATGTGTTTTGTCCTTTTTATAACACATTTGTTTAAAATTATAGGCTTAAGTCATAGAATCATGTTCTCAAAGTTTTGAGTCATGTTTCATGTCTATAAATCATGACTTTGATTTTCCCAAGGTCTAGAAAGGTACAATTACAAAAGTCATGATGTCATGATGGTGTTTGTCATCATTTGTAAAGAGGGAAGGTATTAGTCATATCTGTATAGTTTGAAGGTCACCATCAAGGGCTTTGTCGAAAACATGTGTACAAAAGGTTTTAATGATTCACTTAACCGTTTATGTGTCATGTCACTTATCAAATCTCATTCACTATAAACTTTCTTCAAATTCCACAGCAATTCAAAAACACCTCATTCGTTAAATCATACATAATCATGATTTGGGAAATGTGGCACTTGGTGGATTCTCGTTTTCAATGCCTTGTCATCATCATCATTTGCAAAATTTGATTTAAAAAGGAAGGTTTGACCATTTTCGTGCTATTTTCATTTACAAAGGTACTCGTTGCGGACTATCTATCACTGCAGACTGCGTGTTGCTACAGACTATTAGTGTTGCAAACTTTCATGCAGCTACTCGTGGTGAGTTAGGGTTGATGATTTGGCTTTCTGCAGCAAGGGGTAGACATTGCATGCCAAGTACCATTCCTTGGTACTCAAATTCCATCATCTTGAAACCATTATAGTATTTTAAGGAACCTATTTGCTACATAATTGTAGATGCTGCAAACTAGTTAGTGTTGTGAATCCCCTATTTCATACAAAATCTGAAAGCCTATCATACGTTGCCTACACCCATGTTTTAGGTACCACCATTCCATTCAAAAAATATATTCTCACACCTTATCTTTCAATTGCAATTTCTTTTGACAAAAAAACCTACTTGCAGCAAAACCCTGAGTTCACTAGATTTCATCACATAGTTTGTTGGTTGTAGCTATCGGAGAGATTTTACTCTTATTTGAATTTCCATGGAAACTCAACAAATGAAGAAGGTCCATAAAGGAGGGGAGATTGTTATATTTGAACCTCATGACCTACAACTCATTAATTTATATCAACTTTTTAGAGAAACCTTTGAGAGAGTAGGTTGCCTATTTTTGGTGAAAAAATGCAGAGAGGACACCCTGAAGTGGCACCCTGAAGTGGCCAAACAATTTGGATTGAACTTCAATGGAGTAAAAAACAAATTTGGTACACTTGAGTTTGAATTTACGGAAAAATCCATTGCCATAGCTATAAAGATACCAATTCAAGGGGGAAAATGGTTCAAGGCTATGTCTTTGAAATCAGACTTTTTTAAAGATTTCCTAAATCTAGAACATCAAGAAGACAACTTATCCAAAGTAGTACCTAGAAGCCATATGTTGTAATATTTTGATAAGATGATCAAGGCTATACATAGTTACTTTACATGTGAGGGAAGATTTAATATGGTTTCTCAGTACCATTAGACTATTGATGCATTTCACTGGAAAATTATTCCTTAATCTACCCTTTTACTTGCTTAGAAGTCTTGGAAAGATTTCAGATAAGGTACAAGGAAAGTCCAAGCTTCTAGAGAACAATTTCTTTCATTCTAGAATCATCAAGCTGTTGATGAAAGAGGAGTTGAGAAAGGTTAATATTGATTGAGATTCTTTCTTAACTACATCAAGCTTTTAGCGAGATATTGTTAACACTTCACAAACTAAAAGGAAAAACCCTACCTCAGATGAGAGGGTTGTGCACACTTCATCAAGAAAAAAGATAAGGATAGATGAAGTTCCTACATAGCCTATTGTTGAAGAAATTTATCCTACACCAAAGCCTTCACCTGTGGAACCATCTTCTAATAATGAAAGAAAGTTAAAGGGAAATAAATTGGTTTTTAACCCAGATGTTGTTGAACCAACTAAGCCTAGAAAACCATTTAGAAGAGAAGCATAAAGACATCATGCCCCTGTGGAAGAAGATACATCTGAAGTGCTAGTTCAGCAAAAATCAAAATCCAAATCTCATAAATATCCTATAGGAATCATTGAAATAAAGTCCCCTTCTGAGGAAAGAAATCCCACCTTCAAAAGGCTCAAGAAGCAACTAAAAGAGACAAAAGTTGAGAATGAAAATTTGAAAAAGGAAAATCTACAAGCTAGAATCCAATTGAAATAAAACATAGGCATGTGTGAAGAATCCATTGCAAAGGAAAAACATATGGTGAGGAGATCACTTCCCCTGCATAGACATGTAAAAAATGTATACAAGAAGAATATATCTTTTCAAGCTGAGATGAGAAGGTTGAAAAAAGAATTGCATCAATCAAAGGAACATAGAACTAAAATTAATCTGGACCTGTTGGCTCGGGAAGTCATTGAATAAGATCATGGATCATAATTTCTACGACGGTATATCATTTTTGTTATGGTTCCTTACATATGTTGGCTCACAACCCTAAGAAACAGTTTTTGTATCATGTTTCTTATAATTTTTCCCACTTTCTATTTTTGGAAGTTATTTTTCATGGCTTAGAGGTTGTAGGAGGAATTAGCAGAGGCTCATAGTTTCTTTTCATGTTTTGACATCAATTACAATGAGAAGAAATATGAAATTTCATGTATAGGAAAGTTTGCAATGAATCCTGCAGATGCACTGCGAACCTGCTGAAAGTGAAACAATTCGCAACGAACTTGTTCTGAACTCCAATAATTTCATAAATTCAAGTTATGGGAGGGTTGGAAGCTATCAAAGGAGGTTTGAATGGTTTCCTAGGAAGAATTTATACATCAAAGGGAACTTGTACCAAATATCCAGTTGAACTATATCTCCAAATATAAGCTGGCTGCAGTTTCATTTACCATCACCAACAGTTTCCTGGAATTTAGAAGTTAGTTAATTTTCTGTTTTTTTGTCTACTTACATGCCTCTACAAGGCACAAAATCCTATGCATAGGTTAGATCGAGAGTAATAGAGGGATTTTTCATGTAAATTTCTATTTAATGTGTGATGTGACTCATGAATAGGGTTCAAGTAGTTTTTGAGAGACTCGTATCTTTTTGCTTTAGACTGTAAAAGTTTCTAGACTATGTATGTACATAATTAAGACTCTTGGATAATTGAATATCAACTATTTTTTCTATTTTTACATGTTATATTCTTCTCTTGATTTGATTAAATCTACTAATAGAGGATTTATCTTTAGTACTTGTGTTCATGAAATGAAGTAACTGATTTATTGTCTATTTGTTGGTGGAAGTATTGTCAAAGAACATCTTCTTTTTTACTAGGAGGCTCCTTGTTAGTAAAAATTATATTGTATGTGTGCAAAAAGTTTATGATGTAACTTGGTTCATGTATTTCATTTTCTCCTTCAGTCGTCCATATTTTCATTGATATTCTAAAAATTGATCTAAGATTGTTCATGCCTTACTTGTTGGAGTATGTTTTGTGGAACTTTTGTGTTGATATTTTAAAACTGAGTTTCTCATCAATTTGTTACACATGAATTTAAAAACCTTATCTTTTACAAACCTATAAAATTATGATGGGTATTAGGATTACACCTATAACAATCTAGGTGTGACTTCTAGTGCTAACATTTATGGCGCCATTGTCGGGGAGGAAAAATTGAATATCTTTCCATGGGCTATACAACAAGGATACTATTGGTTTTGATGGTGTACATACACCAGTAACAGAAGGGACTAAAGAATTCACCTGGTGACTCCAGATTCATCGATGGATCCTAAGCAAAGAAGAACAAGAGCTAATCCACATTCACCTCTGGCCACACCTGTACCAGACCCAGAGAAAATCATAAAGAAGGGAAAGGATTTGCAAGGATCCTAATATTTTAAATCCTCAGGTACTACTAAGAACCTACTCGATTATGTATTTCACAAAGTAGTTTATATTTCTCAATATGTTCATTTATATGAGGTTCAAATCCATGTAAAATCCCAACTAGAAGGTCATCCTTTTGAACATACACATTTTTCTCCTGATTTGAAAGAAAAGATCCTTGAAAGTTTTGATTTACTTGCATCACCCAAAGTTGTTAAATGATTCATACTTTAGAGTTTAGAATATTTCCCATCATTAGGATCTCCAAATAGTAATTTACTCAAATCCATTAAAACTGGATAAAAATGAACTTCCTTCACTGTTAAGATCTCAACATAAACATCAAAGACTGGCCCGGTCCGTGCCAAATATGAGTCTTCTAAAGTCTTACAAGAAAGTATTTTTAGTGAAATTATTCTTCCTCTTCCTAGTTTAGA
Organism: Picea glauca; assembly: GCA_000966675.3. Classification (NCBI taxonomy): domain Eukaryota; kingdom Viridiplantae; phylum Streptophyta; class Pinopsida; order Pinales; family Pinaceae; genus Picea; species Picea glauca. The sequence continues at coordinate 212,959 of JZKD02S2241235.1, forward strand.
AGAAGAAAGTTTTGAGACTTCTCGAGTGTAACGACCCTTGATTATTAAGTATAATTAATTTAATAATATAATCCTAAAAGATTAGCTAAACTACATTTATGTCTTAAAATAACATTTCTAATTGATTATTATTAATGA
>JZKD02S2241235.1:213146-228960 GCA_000966675.3 Picea glauca
TAAGGTATTTGGTGGGGGAGTTAATGAAGGGAAGGCTGTGAAGGAGGAATAAGGGGGGGGAAGGAGTTTGGAGGGGAATCATTCTACAAGGGGATTGTTTTCTTGCTATGGGCAGAGAGTCGGGAGGGGCGGTGAGATTGGTGTGCTCATATTGAGGCACGAGATTTTCTGGTTGTGACATATTGATCATGCAGGCACCGATTTGCTAGAGGTTTTGGGCTCGGAGGGCCAGGATATCCGTAGATATCCTGGAGCTAGGTCATTTTCCTAGTTGGAAGGGTGGACAATAGTTTTGGGCACTTATTTTTCTATGTTTGCAACAGGACTAGACTGTGTAGCAGGTAGCAGGAGAGCAGCAGCAAGGAAGCTGGTAACGCAGATTAGCATCAGGACCAGGTAATCCTGTTAAATTATGCATTTATTTTATTCTGCTATGAAGTCGTTAATCTTTGATGAATCTAAATTACTGAAGTCGCTGGTATGAATGTCAATATTATGCTGAATAAATATTGTCTTAGTTACCTCCTGCATTCACCAACAATCTAAGAGTCGGTTAGGAAACCTGCCTGTTTCTTTTGGTTGTTAACAAGTTCCAAAATTAGGGATTGCTGGAGTGATCGAGTAAAACAAATTGGGGAGAGGAGTGATCAAGTAAAAGGGATAGAATTAATCCTTATTCCCTAGTTATCATTCTTGATAAATTTAAAAAATTAACACGTCTTGGCAGAAAATGCATGTTAGAACATAACCTGGTCAAATAGCTTAGGCCGTCATTTGCCTCTCGTTCTTAATTTGCTGAGGCCTTTTTTCAGGGTTTCCTTACTCCCACCAGTCTGTCCATCTGTGTCTTAGTTTGTAGTCTGCACGGAATTCGTATTATCCCCATGAGTCTGTGTATCCATGAAACCCTAATTTTTGAGCTAAACCCTAATTTTGCACAACTCCTTTGTTCTATTGGTGTTTTGTTTCTCTTTTCGCACTAAGGAGATGCTCTCATGATCGCACCATTAGAGCTCGCACCATCGAACTCAAGCTCGCACAGTTCTATACAGACAAGCTCCACTCAACTCGATCTTCACATTATAAAGTTTTTTTAATCCAGTTAGAAGGTGTAAAGTCTATTTCTGCATAGAATCCAAAGAAACTAGAGAAGCGCTCAAGTAATACCTTCTAGTCAATAAGATACGACCCACCCATTATCCTTCGAGAATAAGGTTTTGAATGGTCGGCTAGCCTTTCTTGGCTACGAGAAAGGCCCCTAGAATACTTCCTCAGGGCCCGGGTTCTATGGAGTAACGGGAGCTGGGAGCTATGTTACCCATTCAAGAAAGGAATAGAAGATAAGTTAGAGGCCATCGATCATGCGGGTCACTACTCTTATAGTTATAGCTCTCTCGGTAAACTAGTTATGGAACTCTATTTGTATGTGCTACTACACAATCTGCTGCAGGTGCGAGTGAGACTGAAACTGCTTACTTCGGTTTTAGAATTGGTGCATATTCTGGTGAATCAATTTTTTAAACCGTAAAAGTAGAGACTTAATATACTCTTCCTGCATCTGGCAGGGCTAGAAGCCTCTCGTGAGGCACGAGAGCCTCTATGACGATGGATAGATGATCGAACCCAGGTAGGTGATAGCATGGCGAATTTTTCTCTGGCTTAGTCATGCTGCCTTGTATTAGTGAATTAGATGAATGGCCATCCAACATTAAAAGAACAAGATCGAACATTCCACTATTAGCAAGCTCGGACCTGCCACGATTAGACTGTTAACATAGTTTATTAGCTTGCGTCCTCTCAAGGCACTTTGGGAATATATGTAGAACTAGGAATAACCAATTTTCTTCTTGCTACATTATAATTTATTAAATTAGATCATTATTATTATGAACAAAATTGAGAAGCGTGAACTGTGTTATGTAGTATGTTTATTGACTACCCATATTCTAAACCTGGTAGCGCTAGGTTTACATTCTCCTATTACCACCAACCATTAGTAGTAAACCTCCACATTGCATAACCTGTGCTGATTCTTTTGAGAGGGTTATCAAACAAAACTCAAGAGTTCATAGCAGCGACAAGAATGGTATATGTTACCTTATTTGTATTTACACTTTGTTAAGGTAGGGACTAGCCACTTCGTGTCTATCTCTTTTGTTTAAATAACTTCTTCCTTTTCGAAAACAAGCAATTATTACACATTACTAAAATTTCCATGTCATTTTAATTTACTAAAAAGAATAAGCATGCATTAAAAATTTGTGTTTCTAAATTATGTATGTTGTTAATATATAGCATGTACATGAGTCAAAGTTTTCTCCCATCGTTTAAAATTTTTGTTAGTTTAGTCTCAAAACGACCCTTTTGGTCTTTGTGAGTCATGCATTTTGTCCTTTTTATAAGACATTTGTTTAAAATTATAGGATTAAGTCATAAAATCATGTTCTCAAAGTTTTGAGTCAAGTTTCATGTCTATAAATCATGACTTTGATTTTCCCAATGTCTAGAAAGGTACAATTACAAAATTAATGATGTCATGATGGTCTTTGTCATCATTTGTAAAGAGGGAAGGTATTGGTCATATCTATATAGTTTGAAGGTCACCATCAAGTGCTTTGTCGAAAAAATGTGTACAAAAGGTTTTAACGATTAACTTAACCATTTAAGTGTCATGTCTTGTCAAATATCATTCATTGTAAACTCTCCTCGAATTCTAGGGCAATTCAAAAAGACCTCATGCGTTAAATCATACATAATCATGATTTGGGAAATGTGGCACTTAGTGGATTCTTGTTTTCAGTTCTTTGTCTCATCATTTCCAAAAGTCGATTTAAAAAGGAAGGTTCAACCATTTTTGTGTTATTTTCATTTACAAAGGTACTTTTTACAGACTGTCTATCACTACAGACTGCGTGTTGCTACAGATTGTTAGCATTGCAAACTTTCATGTACTTGCTGGTGGTGAGTTAGGGTTGATGATTCGACTTTATGAAGTAAGGGGTAAACATTGTATGCCAGGTACCATTCCTTGATACTCAAATTCCATCATTTTGAAACCATTACAGTATTTTAAGGAACCTATTTGCTACATAATTGTAGATGTTGCAAACTAGTTAGTGTTGTGAATCCCCTATTTCATACATAATCTCAAAGCCTATCATACCTTACCTACACTCACATTTTAGGTACCACCATTCCATTCAAAAACTATAATCTCACACCTTATCTTTCAACTGCAATTTCTTTTGACAAAAAACCCTACTTGTAGCAAAACCCCTAGTTCACTAGATTTCATGACATAGTTTGTTGGCAGTAGTGATCGGAGAGATCTTAATCTTATTTGACTTTCCATGGAAACTCAACAAATGAAGAAGGTCCATAAAGGAGGAGAGATTGTTAGATCTGAATTTCATGACCTACAACTCATTAATTCATATCAACTTTTCAAAAAAACCTTTGAGAGAGTAGGTTGCCTATTTTTTGTGAAAAAATGCAGAGAGGACACCCTAAAGTTGACAAACAATTTGCATTGAACTTCAATAGAGTAAAAACAAAATTGTTACACTTGAGTTTGAAGTTATAGAACAATCCATTGCCATAGCTATGAAGACACCAATTCAAGGGGCAAAATGGTTCAAAGCTATGTCTTTGAAGTCATACTTTTATAAAGATTTCCTAAAGCCAGAACATCAAGAAGACAACTTATCCAAAGGAGTAACTAGAAGCCATATGGTGGAATATTTTGATAATATTCTCAAGGTTATAAACATGTACTTTACATGTGAGGGAAGACTTAATATGGTTTATCAGTACCATTAGACTATTGATGCATTTCACTGGAAAATTATTCCTTAATCTACCCTTTTACTTGCTTAGAAGTCTTGGAAAGATGTCAGATAAGGTACAAGCAAAGTCCAAGTTTCTAGAGAACAATTTCTTTCATTCTAGAATCATCAAGATGTTGATGTTAAAGGAGTTGAAAAAGGTTAATATTGATCAGGATTCTTTCTTAACTACATCAGGCTTTTAGCCAGATATTCTTAACACTACACACACTAAAAGGAGAAACCCTACCTCAAATGAGAGGGTTGTGCACACTTAATCAAGAAAAAAGATAAAGATAGATGAAGTTCCTATATAGCCTATTGCTGAAGAAATTTATCCTACATGAAAGCCTTCACCTGTGGAACCACCTTCTAATAAAGAAAGAAAGTTCAAGGGAAATAGATTGGCTTTTAACCCACATGTTGTTGAAGCAGCTCAGCCTAGAAAACCATTTACAAGAGAAGCATCAAGACATTATGCCCATGTGGAAGAAGATACATCTAAAGCACTAGTTCTGAAAAAATCTAAATCCAAATCTCATAAATATCCTATTGGAATCATTGAAATAAAGTCCCCTTCTGAGGAATGAAATCTCACATTCAAAAGGCTCAAGAAGCAACTAAAAGAGACAAAAGTTGAGAATGAAAAATTGAAAAAGGAAAATCTACAAGATAGAATCCAGTTGAAAAAAAACATAGGCATGTATGAAGAATCCATTGCAAAGGAAAAACATATGGTGAAGAGATCACTTTCCCTGGATAGACATGTAAAAAATGTATACAAGAAGAATATATCTTTTCAAGCTAAGATCAGAAGGTTGAAAAACGAATTACAACAATCAAAGGAACATATAACAAAAAGGAATCTTGACCTGTTGGCCCAAGAAGCGATCGTCTAAAATCAAGAACATAATTTCTGCGATGGTATATCATTTTTGTTATGGTTCCTTACATATGTTGGCTCACAACCCTAAGAAACAGTTTTTGTCTCATGTTGCTTATAATTTTTCCCACTTTCTATTTTTGGAAGTTATTTTTCATGGCTTAGAGGTTGTAGGAGGAATTAGCAGAGGCTCATAGTTTCTTTTCATCTTTTGACATTAGTTGTAGTGAGTAGAAATATGAAATGTCATGTATAGGAAAGTTTGCAATGAATCCTGCACATGCGTCGCGAATCTGTTGAAAGTGAAACACTTTGCAATAAACTTGTTTTGAACTCCAACAATTTCATAAATTAATGTTATGGGAGGGTTTCCAGTTGTCAAAGGAGGTTTGAATGGTTTCCTAGGAAGCATTTATACATCAAGTGGAACTTGTGCCTAATATCCAGCTGCACTAGATCTCCAAATATGAGTTGGTTGTAGTTTCATTTACCATCACCAACAGTTTCCTAGAATTTAGAGGTTAGTTAATTTTATGTTTGTTTGTCTACTTCCATGCCTCTCCAAGGCACACAATCCTATGCATAGGTTAGATGGCGAGTCATAGAGGGATTTTTCATGTAAGTTTCTATTTAATGTGTGATGTAACTCATAAATAGGGTTCAAGTAGTTTTTGAGAGACTCGTAACCTTTTCCTTCAGACTGTAAAAGTTTCTAGACTATGTATGTACATAATTAAGACTCTTGGATAATTGAATATCAACTCCTTTTTCTACTATTACATGTTGTATTATTCACTTTCTTTGACTAAATCCATTGATAAAGGATTTATCTGTAGTACTTGTTTTCATGAAATGAAGTAACTGATTTACTGTCTATTTGTTGGTGGAAGTATCGTCAAAGAACATCTTATTTCTTACTAGGAGGCTCCTTGTTAGTAACAATTATACTGTATGTGTGCGAAAAGTTTATGATGTAACTTGGTTCATGTATTTCATTTTCTCCTTTAGTCGTCCATCTTTTCATTGATATTCTAAAAAATTATCTAAGATTGTTCAAGCCTTACTTGTTGGAGTAGGTTTTGTGGAACTTTTGTGTTGATATTTTAAAACTAAGTTTCTCATCCATTTGTTACACTTTAATTTAAAAACCTTATCTTTTACAAATGTATAAAATTATGATGGGTATTAGGCTTACACCTATAAGAGTCTAGGTGTGACTTCTAGTGCTAACATTTATGGCGCCATTGTTGGGGAGGTGAAATTGAAGATCTTTCCATGGGCTATAAAACAAGGATACTACTGGTTTTGATGGTGTACATAAACCAATAACAGAAGGGACTACATAATGCACCTAGTGACTCTAGATTCATCTATGGATCCTAAGCGAAGAAGAATGAGAGATAATCCACATTCACCTCTGGCCACACCTGTACCAGACCCAAAGAAAATCATAAAGAAGGGAAAGTATTTGCAAGGAGCCTAATATTCTAAATCTTCAGGTACTACTAAGAACCTACCTGATTATGTATTTCACACACTAGTTTCTATTTCTCAATCTATTCATTTATATGAGGTTCAAATCTGTGTAAAATCCCAGCTAGAAGGTCATCCTTTTGAACATACACATTTTTCTTCTGATTTGAAGGAAAAGATCCTTGAAAGTTTTGATTTCCTTGCATCACCCGAAGTTGTTAAATGGTTGAGACTTTAAATTTTAGAATATTTCCCATCTTTAGGATCTCCAAATACTAATTTACTCAAGCCCATTAAAACTGAAGAAAAATGAACTTCCTTCCTTGTTAAGATATCAACATAAACATCAAAGAATGGCCCAGTCCCTGTCAAATATGAGTCTTCTAAAGTATTGAAAGAAAGTATTTTTAGTGAAATTGTTCTTCCTCTTCCTATTTTAGAAGAATAAATTTTTGAGACTTCTATAATTACATTACTTGTTGAGTTTGAAAAAGAATCCGTTATTGAAAAGGTAGAGAAATAAATAGAGTGGGTCACCTTTTCTTGATGTTCTAAGTGTTGATTGGCCTAAATTTTCTCAAACTGAGACAAAATAAGTTATTTCCTCTTATCAAAATCCAGTAGGATCACCAAAGTCACAACCCACTTCACCTCATTCTACTCTGTCTACGAACTTCTTTGTTGTAACCTCATCAAAAACTCCTAAGAGCCAGACACCTCCTTCTCCTAAGATGGTCGGAGTGAATCCACCTCTAAGTAGATTGGATTCCATTTTGGCTACTAGGTATGCACCATTAGTGCTTCTTCAACCCATGAATTCCATTCCAGTTGGATATTACCTTAAGTACATGCCAAATTCACTGGAGAATAAAATATTACGGAAGAAGAACATCTTACTACCTTTTATAGTTATGTAGATAACCTAAACATCGAAATTGAAGATGTCTAGATGAGGGTCCTTCTTCAAATCCTATATGGAGAATCCCACAAGTGGTTTAGAAGTTTAATACCACGATAAATAGCTGAAATTGAGGTCCCAGATGATGCTTTCTTAAGGCATTGGGGTGACAAGAAAGATTTTATGTACTATATCACATAAATTGTGGCTCTCAAAAGGAAAGAGGGAGAATGTGTTTCTGACTTTTCTAAAATATTTATAAAAATGTACAATAAAATTCCTACTGAAATTAAGCCCACTAATACCTCTGCAAAAATAACTTATGTAAGTTCCTTTGAACCTTAGTTTTGTATATTGTTGAGATTAGGGAGGTATGTTACATTGGATCATATGCAATATGTTTCGCTAGAAGTTGAGCCAAATATTTTGGCAGCAGATAAATTGAGAGGCAAATATGACAGAGAGAGGAGAAAACAAAAAACAAAGTCTTCTCCTTCATATACTTCAGGTAAAAATCCAAAGGCTAATGATTTGACCAAGATCGTCAAATCATTATCTGTAGAAATGGAAAGATTAAAGCCTGAAGGTAGACAAGACAATACAAACCCTCCAGATTTTGGAAACAAGAATAAATTAATAAGAAAAAATAATCCACCTCAATTTTTGCAGAGAGACCAGAGGAACAATAAGTATCAAAGAGTTCAATCCCCTTTCCAGAATAATCTATTTGATGAAGAAAGCGAAGAAAAAGAGGTGGAAGAATTAGAACCAAAGATTCATTATGTTACAGATAAACCTACCTCAACTCATCTTACTCAAAGTGAGTATGCAGAGTCCTTGATGTGTAACCAAATGGATTAATTAGCTCAAGAAGAGTAGGTTTATCAGATGGAAGGTCAAAATAAATATAAATTGAGATCAAAGAAAATTGTTGAGAAGCAAAATACACCTCCTTAGTCCAAAATAAAATATGCCCATGTGAAGGTTTCCCCTACCAAAGAAACAGGAGGAAAAAATAATCAACAAGTGATAAAATCTCTTGCATATGAGGTGAAAGATGTTGAAAAATATCTTTCTAATTTAAATTTCAAGCATGAAATTAAAAAAAAAAATATTCATGTTCCCTTGCTTGAGCTAATAAAAAATGAAGGGTTCAAAAAATAAATTCTGAGATTTCTGAAACCCTCATCTCATCCAACTCCTTCAAATTCTATCAATTTACAAGATCAGGAGCCTGCAGTCATATTGGGGCCCATGCTCAAAGGTAGAGATGATTCTTCTCCTCCATTTTACACTTCTTTGAATGTGCATGACAAGATCTTGCATAATTTCCTTATGGATTCTAGTGCATCCCATAATATGATGCCTAAGGATGTCATGGATTAATTGGGATTGAAAATCACAAAAACATATCATGACCTGTACTCTTTTGATTCAAGGAAATTAAAGTATCTCGAGGTTATAAAAGATTTATTAAACTTTTCCAATTGCCTATGAAAATCATGGCCATGGACATTGTATTTGCCGATGTACCCCCAAAATTTGGGATGTTGTTGTCTAGATCATGGATCAATAGGTTAGGAGGAACTTTACAAATGGATATTTTTTATGCTACCATACTTGTCTTTTGGGGTGAGCACATGAGATTGTATAGAGAAGCTCAAATGGCCTATATCATGAGTGATGAGAAAAATCCTACAAACCATCCCATCTATGTTGTTGATACTGATTTGGGGTCTAGTATTATTCATATTACCAATTCCCCTCAACCATTTTTAGAGATCAATAATCAACAATCACCAAAATGTGAAATAACTGGAAAGGGGGTTCAATGGTGGAAGATGTATTTTGATGGTGCATATTCTAAAGATGGGGTTGGTGCAGAAATAGTCTTCACCGCTCCCTCCAAACAAGTCATAACCTTGTCTTTCAAACTTGATTTGAGGTGACAAATAATATTGTAGAATATGAGGCTCTGATCATGGGGCTTAGAGCTATAAGGGACATGGATATTGAGAGTCTAACAATATTTGGTAATGATGAGTTGATTGTGCAATAGGTAAGAAACATCTATCATACTAAGCATGTCATTTTAAAGGGCTACATAAACTAAGTTTGGGATCTGGTGGACAACGTCTTCTCAACATTCAACATTTCTTACATTCCTAGGATCTATAATTCAATAGTTGATTCCTTAGTTGTTTCTTCTTGCAATTTTAGAATTCCATTGCCTCCCAAGCTCATATATGATGTTGAAGTTAAATGCATACCCTCCATTCCTAACAATATCAAGTACTGGAATATTTTTGAAGATGATGAAGAATTGAAGAGGGTTTTGGAAACAGTGGATGAATTTTATGCCTTGCATATTGACCAAGATTCAGATGATGGTCAAAATCTGCATATTGATAAGTTTCTGACCAAAATTGTAGAACATGAAAATTTTCAATTGCCAGGTAATCAGATTCTTAAGGGGAGGGTTCATTTAGAGAGACTATTTGATAATAATGATGTTGTTGTTAAAATGATAAGTTCTAAAGAAAATGCAGACCTGATAGACTATAATTTAGGCACTGAAAAAGAGCCCAAATATGTTCATTGATTGTCCCAAAGTCTCTTTCAATGTGACTATTCTTCATTGCTTCAAAGGGATTCAAGTAAAGGGTAGTAACCCTTGGATGTACCATTCCATTTGATGCTATTCATGAATTGGATTTTCCAATCTCCCAATATCATCCTTAAACTTTTGACTATATTCCCATGTAGAATCCCCCTCTCTCTATTGAATATCACACAACTTAGCGAGATCTTGTTGTTGATACTGAGGTATCTTGAATTCAATAATGAATTTATTATGCACTTGGTCAAGGGTAAAGGGTTGTCCTTATACCTAAGGCTCAATATCCTTCATGTACTATTTGAGGGCATGACGCGTCAAGGTAGTCTATAATTCTACTAACTTGTTCACATCCAAGGTTCCTCTGGACCTCCAGATGGCCTCACATAGAAACCAATGATGTTCTACATTCTCATCCCATTTACCCAAGAATTTTGGGTATCGGGTGATTGATCCTCCTGTGTTTCTAGTCATTGTTGATGTTCTTGGTCCTATCAAAATAAATCCTAATGGCCCCGGTTGCAATTTACCAGGAGACCCTACTATCCTCCCACATTTTAAAGTTGCAAGCCCTGTTGAACTAAATGAATTCGAAAAAATATGATTTTCATGAGTATGAGGTATTGAGCTTCCCAATGATATGGAATGCACCTGGGGGATGGGCGAATTAGGGCTAGTTCCACTGACTTCTGGGAGGGTTTCTTTAATTTGGGGGGTCTCATTTTCTTTTACTAGAGAAATCTCCTCTGGTTCATGGTTGACTCCTCCTGGGATAGGGACCAGTTCTTATTTGTCTTCTGCAAGATCCAGATGTCCCTCGTCCTCTCTTTCTTCTACACCTTCCTCATATTGTCCACTCTCCATGGGACTTCGTTCTTTATGCGCTTCTCTTTCCTGCAATATTATACTGGCCAGTCTTTCTTATCTTCACAACTTCCACAACTCCTTTGTCTTCCTTTCATCTGCTCCTCCAAGTACGATTTCTTTCTGCAACACTTTGGGCTGCTTTGTTCCTCTCTTTACCTTTCCCTTCCACCATTTCTCAAATATGGCGGCTCTCCTTAGGGAACACTCAGTTCTTGTTGTTTTCTCTTCCTCCATCTTTCAAAGAACTCGTTCCCCTTCTTAGGTCATGAACCTGTCCCAAAAATTCCCCACACTGATCGCATGGATTTAGCCTTCCATTTCAGGAAAGGGAACAACTAACATCCCCTCCTCCACCAAAAAGACCTTAATCCAAAGGGGGATTTCCCTTAGAAATATTCCCTGTGCCCCTTTCTTTAATATTTATTCGGCTTGTGAAAAAGAATGGTGGTTCTTTGCTACAAACTCGATGATATATCCTTCTAAAGATGTGTCAACCCAGAAATCCATCGCTTGAGTGATCTGGTGATCCATTTGGTGAAGCTATGCTAGCTTCTTTATCTCCCAAGAACCAATTTATTTTACTCATTCTTTGAATTATGTTGCTTCTTGTAGATGATCTACCCACTGAAACAACTTCTCCGGTACTTCTACCCAAAAAATCACATACTAGTCGCTTGATATTTTCGAGTTGAAGAAGGGATCCTGAGCGGGGTCCCAGTTTAGGTTCTATAAATTTACTTCCTTCAGTATGAATGCATCACACTTACATTCCCACCATTTTCAAACATCAGATTTGTGGATTCATGGAAGCATTCTCTCTACAGGTTCACTTATAAAATTAGGGTCCTGACAATGGAACCATGTTGTTGCTGCAAAGTTGTCAGACTAGCATCCTATGCAAGTTACCAACAAAAAGGTGCCAGAGTAGTCTAGTGCGTAGGAATTTTCATCTTTCCGAAACGAAAGAAGTATCACCCAAGACAAAATAGCTAAGGGAAGGATAAGAAGAATGCTATACAGATCTATAATCCATCTATATTGTTACCATTCTAGTGCAAGATAGATACTCAGTTCAGATCCTTACCACATCATGCACTAATACAGAAGAACAAAACTATACAAAACATTAAGAAGGGATAAAAAAATGTAATTCATAACAAATAATGCATAATGACATTTCAAAGATACAAAAAGTAATATGAACTAGGAACATTTTCAAAATTTGATCTCCAATATCTTTCTATTATCTTAGAAGTCTTTGGACAATAATGCTTTGAAAATTTACATTAGACATACACCCTACTGATTATAAGAGATCAATAGTACATCTCAGTATAATACTATAGTTGATCACAATGATTCTAGTATCTTTCCTACCTAATTATAGTCTAGATTTGTAGTAGAGATCCAGTTCTTGCATCTCCCTATCTCTCACACACTCATTAAAATACAGTACTATACTAAAGAGAACATACAAAAGAGTCACCCAAGAAGAGAATCATCATCAATAAAGTCATCCACATCAAGAGAATCATCCTCATCCAAACAATCATCCTTACAATCGGTTCCTTTCTTCCTCTTGAAAACCCATCAAGCCCCTTCTCTTCTTGATTCTGTTGTAACTGTATTGGCTCCAAAACTCATTCTCTGTTGGCTTCAGACTGTGTTATGTTTCAAAGTATTTATTTTGCGCGTTTCATTTTTCATCCTTTTTCACTTTGTTGGTTGTCTCTCAGGGATGATTTTAAGGATGGAAACTTATTTTAAAATATAGAAACCTTGGTGAATATTGGTAATCCTTCATATGCCAACTATAAATGTTTGGCGATTTTTTTGTAAAAATATTCAAATTTCTAAGGATTTATTATAGTTTGTATAAAATTTTGGCGATTTTTAAGGTAAAATAATTTTATCCTATAGAATTTGGGCTAATGATTTTTAGAATAGCAAATCTCTTTTAGGGAAAAACCATGGAAAATTAGCCCATGAGCGAAATTTAGCCCCTAAAATCATCCCTGTTGTCTCTTTGATGAGTTGCACAACCTATTTTATCAAAATAAAGGGCCCAACAAGGAATTCACCTTGTTGACCGATATCTTATCACATTCATTCACAAGGGAGTTTTTAAAATTGTGAAATATATTTAATATATAATACGCATTGGGGTGTGATACAATGTACGAGTGGTTTTATAGCTATATGGGGGTATAGAAAAAGTTATCTAGTAACAAGAGGGTTTTTATTACTATTGGAAAGATGTATTGGGAAGGGGGGTCATCTAAATGATTTTGGGAGGTATTTATTCATATCTAATGAAACTAGGGGTACTCATTAATATCCCACAAATGCAAGTGCTATGTCATAGGTTCACAGAGTGAACACCTCATGAATTGAACTTGAGTTATAAGTCAGTAATCTGTATATACACATAAATAAATTACAAGAATTACATGTGTATTTTAATTAGACCATAATTAAGGTCAGTTCCAATATAGATTTAGGAACGAGAGCTACTATCCTTTTCCTATATGAATATGAATTTGAATCACATAATTGTTATGATTAATCTCAATTCAATTGTAAACAACCAACTCAACTCTTGAATATTTAAATGTCAATGGTTCATGGACATTACAAGTTCACTCTAAGACTCTTAGGTAAGTTTGTATCTTGATACAAGAGAGTTTATTTAGTGTTTGGTCTTCTTGTCTTGTCAATTATCTGAAGAACCCCATATTTTTGGTAGGTGTGAGGATGTTGAACCATGAATATTCCATGCTACTCATATCAAGGAAGTCAGAAACCCCAATTTTGGTTGGTTTTCTCCTTTCTTCCTTGTGTATGGGTAGGCTTGTAAATTTGGTTGTGTAAATCGCCTCAAAAAAAATAATTCATTACCAATATTTTTTCTTATTTTTCAATTTGTAGGATTAATCAATTTTGGGAATTGACCCTTGAGTGCAAAATTTGCATTTTCTATTATTGAGAAAAACTCTAGATCCAAAAATTGTGAAATAAAACAAGCTTGCAGCCATGGACTCATGGGAGAGGCATTCTCTCATATATAATCTAATATTGTTGGATCATGTTGTCATTGATGCCAATGGATTGATTATTTGGGATATTGTTGGATCATGTGTCATTGATGCAAATGGTTTGATTGATTGATGATTGATGAACAATATATATGTACTGTCCTTGATGAGAATGATAGATGTCAAAGTGTAAACCAATTGATAAATATGGAGCATTGATATGATCCATATATGAAGATGGATCAATGAGTTGTCATTGATACATGATGATGCATAGTTTGTTTGATAAAAATATGACTCATTATTGTCTTATCATGATTGATAAGGTGCACAAATGGATGAACTCCAAAGTGGTCCCCTTGTGGTGAAATCCCTCACGGGAAGATGCTTTGTGGATTGAGTTATCATAGAAAAATGGTTGGAGGACCCATGATTGTATATGGAATAATAAGATGAATATCAATGAAGTTGTTGGTGAAACTATCCTAGATGGATAGTTCTTTTCATGCCATTTCAGGTGGTATGTGGAATGTCACATAACTCCTCATGGTTTGAGAGTTATGGCTTTACGAAGTTGAAGGACCCCCATATGAAGGCTTGAAGCCCCCAAGGTCAAAGAAGTTAAAATGACCTAAAAGACAAAATCATTATTTAAATGATAAATAAAGTGACAAAGTCAAGGTGGATTATTTGAATAATAAAGAGAAGTGAAAAAATCAAGAATGAATATTTAAATCATAAAGTATTGGAGAAATTTCTATTTATGGAAAGTGGATAACCCTAAAATAAATAAATAAATAAAGGTTGAGTGACCTAAAAAATGGGTTAAGTGACCTAGAGGATGAAAGTATAAATAAGATAGCAATGGTTTGTTGTAGATCATCTTATTTGTGGATCAAAGGAGAGATTCTTTTGAGAATATCTTTTGGAGTATTTATGGAGAGCATATTATTGTTCTCTTGAGAATGATTCAAGGTCTATTCTAAGGAAGAGAGTGAGAGAAGAATCTCATGGATGTGTCAAAGTTTTGGCAATGTCGGAGATCTTGACGGCAAAATTATCGGAACTTTAGAAACTCTAGTTTTTGAGGTATAAGCAGTTTGTCTGTGTATAGGGTGCATATACATTGAAGGTATACATGAGCATACTATGTACAGGGAGTGTACAATGGATAAAATCATGGATATTTGTGTTTGAGCTGGTGCCAAGCTCTTGGATGATGAGGCAGGTTCCAGATTTTCATTCTATGGCGTTAGATCTATCATTGAGATATTGGTATGGTTACTGTTGGTCCCCGGTTTTGACCATGATCTTTGCCTATATTATATACCACAGACCTCCATTTATATCCCAGTACCACCCTTTTGACCTCATTTTGACATACTTAGCAGCTCCCTACCATTCAAAGGTGTCACCCAAGGTATCTTTGCATTTCAAACTATTTTTATGCACTTTAATGCTTTAAATTGATAATGKGACTAATATCACTTGGGTTAGGTACCACTGCTATTTTTGGAACAGGATGTCGGTACCAGGTACCAACTCGCACCCGTGGAGGTACCAGTGGAGCCGTTCGAGAGCTGTGCATTATGGTGTGCATTATGGTTCGAATAAAGGACATAAAGGTTCACAGGCCAGCTGGAGTTATCGCCACAGAGCACTCGAGAGAATAATGATAAACCTGGATCGACTACTCTTCACCATTCACACTTCGTGACACTACGTTTCATGAAGATGTGATATACGTTTTAACTGATTCCACGACTATCCTCGGATCAGGGATCCATTTGTTTTAGGAATATTTGTTATTCGACTGTTATGAACAATGAGACTTCTATTAAAACCCACGATCACTCTTGAGAACGGGTTACTCCTACTACTGTTGTTACTATTACTTTTTTCGTTGCTATTGTTATTGGATTATGCTATGAACTTATGTCTTGAATACAAACTGTTGTTGCGTATATTTTGACTGTTATATGATCTGAATACTGTTTTGATGAGTTAATGAAGCGTGGAGTTACATTGTATCTGCATTGTATGATCTAGTCGGCTCTGGTCATTTTCCCACAGCGTTTGTGCCATTTGGTTGGGCCAGCCAAACTGGTGCAAGTCGCTGCCTTAATTTGCAATAGATTTAGTTTGTGCTGTTATAGCTTTCGTTCATTTCAATATTTTAGAACTTGCATCAGAGGTAGCTTAGCGTTCACAGATTTA
>JZKD02S2241235.1:229164-250529 GCA_000966675.3 Picea glauca
AATCGTGCTTATTCATTCCTCAACAGACTCAATTTCCAGACTGTTATCTTTTTATGTTGGTGAATGTTAAACGCAGTACTGATGCCTGTAGGGTTAGCATATGCATATGATTGTGTGGATTTTCACTTTCACTTCGAACATAACTCATAATTAGCGTGCACTTTGCTTCGTTAGACAGTAGTTTCCTTGCGTGCTTAGAACAGTTGGGTTATAGTTAGAACAAAAGGAGCTCCTGGTACCAGTTAGTAGCATAATACTATGTTTTCCTGTAGATAGCATTAGATTTGTTTTGGATGCTTAGAATGAATGCAGTTTCGACAATACTCTGTGTGTCACGATGCCATCACACTTCAGTTTGCGCAAGCGATTGAGTTACCCACCACAGGCCAGCAGTGGACGAAGGGACAACCGATGGATAAGGAGCTCTGTGCGCAATTGTTAAAACCTCAGTACCGGAACACAAAATGGTCTGAGGGGACGTCGTGGACCTGGCTAGAGCCACAGTGGGCGCAGGTGTTGATCATCCTTCAGCGTTATTTAACATGCGAGGGTCGATACACCATTATCTTCCCCTGCCATGCTCGACTTCTACTGCACTTCACAGGTACCTTGCTGAACGTACCATTTTTCATGTTAAAAAGTTTGAAAAGGATGGCTGAGCAGGTTCAAAGGGTTAGTGAGTTTAGGGGGAGTCTATTTCACTTCGGCTTAGTTAAGATATTGATTACATTTGCACTGTCAAAAAAGCAAGAGACTTGGGACCTCTTTGCTGCAAAAACCGTTGCTCGGGCCCAGTCAGAAGCTAAGAAGGGGAAGCCTGTTGCCCCACACAAAAAGCCGACCCCCAAGATAAAGAAAGTCAAGAATCTAACTAAAGACTCTACTGAGAACCCTGAGCCCGAACCTCCAATCGACGACAAGCTAGAAACCCATGCTGAAATTGGGAAGGCCACCACACCCACCGAGGCGAACATTACAGTCCCGAGCTCTCCCCCAGCTGCTGATAACATAATCGATGTGGAGGAGCTAGTTGAGTCAATTGATCAGCTTAGGAGGAACCCAAAGAGAAAATGCAAAAGTGTATTGACGGGGATGGATGACTTAATACCCAGCTACCCCACGCAAGAAATAATGGAAAGCATAGATGGTCACGAGGAAGCCCCGGAGCCATCCGAGATGACCTGGACGTTGTCCCAGCTCATTCGGAAAAATCGTAGGACCACTCGGCAGGCCTCTACACCCAAGAAAATTGTGCAGAATGAATCCGTCCAGGTACCAACCGGTACCCCTGTTCAGTGGCCAAGCGAGCTCACCCCTGAACCCCATCTAATTGACACTTCTACACTCATCCCAGCTCATCCAGACTCAATTGACAACCAGGAACTCAGCCCTGAGCGTAACTATGACCCAGCTGATACCTATGAGCACAACCCAGATCAGTTTACTCCCGAATTCGGTTCAGACCACAATTCTGATAAATTCCACACCCCTGTTCAAAGTCCCGAAGAACTCACGCATGCATTGATTCCTTCACCACAGCCAGGGCAAGGCCAAACAATTGAAACCCACTGCAAGCTCTCCTTGAGTCGGTACTTGAAACAAATGATGACAAAAATAGAGAGCAGGAACATCAGACTAAAGGAAAAATTGCATGAGTATCGTGTACTAGACAGACATGCTAAAACCGAAAATGAACTCCTGAAGCTCAGGGTGACCCACCTTTTGTCAAAAATCGGAAGGCTAAAGTAGAGGAAGAAAGATATTGTCAAAAGGAACAGGCAGCTTCAGAGGATTGCTAAGAAGCATGTCATAATCAACAGGATCCTTAAGAAAGAAATGAGGAATCTGAGGAAGCAGGAGAGGCTACAGATGCTGGTTGCAGCTGCTGCAACCCTGTGATGGCTACCAAGTTTTTGATTTTTGTTGCCTGAGGACAGGCAAGAACTTCAGTGTGGGGGTATGTTGGTCCCCGATTTTGACCATGATATTTGCCTATATTATATACCACAGACCTCCATTTATATGCCAGTACCACCCTTTTGACCTCATTTTGACATACTTAGCAGCTCCCTACCATTCAAAGGTGTCACCCAAGGTATCTTTGCATTTCAAACTATTTTTATGCACTTTAATGCTTTAAATTGATAATGTGACTAATATCACTTGGGTTAGGTACCACTTCTATTTTTGGAACAGGATGTCGGTACCAGGTACCAACTCGCACCCGTGGAGGTACCAGTGGAGCCGTTCGAGAGCTGTGCATTATGGTGTGCGTTATGGTTCGAATAAAGGACAGAAAGGTTCACAGGCCAGCTGGAGTTATCGCCACAGAGCACTCGAGAGCATAATGATAAACCTGTATCGACTACTCTTCACCATTCACACTTCGTGACACTACGTGTCACGAAGATGTGATATACGTTTTAACTGATTCCACGACTATCCTCGGATCAGGGATCCATTTGTTTTAGGCATCTTTGTTATTCGACTATTATGAACAATGAGACTTCTATTAAAACCCGGGATCACTCTTGAGAACGGGTTACTCCTACTACTGCTGTTACTATTACTGTTGTCGTTGCTATTGTTATTGGATTATGCTATGAACTTATGTCTTGAATACAAACTGCTGTTGCGTATATTTTGACTGTTATATGATCTGAATACTGTTTTGATGAGTTAATGAAGCGTGGAGTTACACTGTATCTGCATCGTATGATCTAGTCGGCTCTGGTCATTTTCCCACAGCGTTTGTGCCATTTGGTTGGGCCCGCCAGACTGGTGCAAGTCGCTGCCTTAATTTGCAATAGATTTAGTTTGTGTTGTTATAGCTTTCGTTCATTTCAATATTTTAGAACTTGCATCAGAGGTAGCTTAGCGTTCACAGATTTAGCTTTAGTTTATCATAGCTTCAGTTCCTTGCAGTGTGTTAATGCTTGCTTACACGACAGTTTAAACGTTTCAGAATCGTGCTTATTCATTCCTCAACAGAATCAATTTCCAGACTGTTATCTTTTTATGTTGGTGAATGTTAAACACAGTATTGATGCCTGTAGGGTTAGCATATGCATATGATTGTGTGGCTTTTCACTTTCACTTCGAACATAACTCAGAATTAGCGTACGCTTTGCTTCGTTAGACAGTATTTGCCTTGCGTGCTTAGAATAGTTGGGTTATAGTTAGAACAAAAGGAGCTCCTGGTACCAGTTAGTAGCATAATACTCTGTTTTCCTGTAGATAGCATTAGATTTGTTTTGGATGCTCAGAATGAATGCAGTTTCRACAATACCHTRTGTGTCATGACTTAAACGAAAATGHTGATGGTAGATGGTTGRACATAGAGGTAGAATGATTTTGTAGAACTACGCTTTTGAATAGAAATAGCAGTACCAACATCGGAGTACAAGACTGTTTTTCTGTTGATGATTTAGATAGGAAATGCTCAGTTTTAAGTTAGTCATTAAAATTCAAGTTCTCATAATAGGTGTGTGTTTTATTATTAGGATAGCATTCAAATAAAGAGTAGACGTTTGCCTGCACATATTGTGTATCAGCTCGAAGTTTACCAACCCTGGTTTGACAATTTAGTGTTTCAGGTCACTTAAAAGCTTCAATTTAGCAGCCTGACAGTTACATTATTGTCTTGATGGATACTATTGTTTGATGTGTTGTGAATGTTGAGGGCTTTCTTGGTATGGCTTCTATGATATGGTTTAGTTTGGATAATTTGGTTGATGGAGTGATCAGTGCTCTTGTGATTCAATGGTGACATGATTGCTATGGTATACTAGTTCTTCCTAGATGATTGACATAGCATTTATATTCATTTTTTGTGGAGCATGAGAAAGCTATTGAAGAGCTTGGATGTGTTGGTTGATGGTCAAATTGGACAGTTAGAGACAAAAGATAATAATATATTGATTGGAGATGTTCTGAGTTGATCTTGAAGGATAAACCCTAACTAGTCAAAAGGTATACACAGTATGTTGTATACCCTGGCCGCGTGCATACGAGGGTTGTAGTAAGCCAGGCCACGTGCACACATTGGTTGCACTACTGATAGGTCGCGTACCTGTTGACAGATTGATATCTGTTGAGGATTGTTGCCTCATCTCAGTTGTTGCCGAGGGTGTAAGTTGAGTCTTGCATTTTAGAGTCGGTGCTCTTGTAGAGTTGTACTCTATTCAATTGTTGCTAATAAATCCCCAGATTGTTGTCCATAATAAAAAGAAAAATTGTACATACATCTTGTGTTTTTTGTGTTCCTTGTGGTGATGACTTGTTGATGATATATTGCTGATATATGTTACTGATATATGTTCTCATCTAACTGGTTGTAAATGACAACAATGGGTAATGAATAAATGTTGACTGCTAACTAATGAGTTTTGTGTAAGAGGGAAGTTTTGGAAAAAAGAGCCCCACACTCATTCACCCACCTCTAAGTGTGGTAGGTGTGTCCAACAAATATTACGAGTCTAGCATAATTGAGGATTGATTGATTTAAGTCTCAAATATCATTTTATGGTGAGGTACAACTATTTACCTGAAACCATTCAACCATACATGTAAAACTTGTTTCAGAGGCATAAAACTGAAATTCAAAAGTATGCTTGAGTTTCTTAGTCTCTTGTAAGAAAATTTACAAAACGATAACATGAGCACACCATCTACATGCTCCTAAGGTACAATTTTCCAATTTTGACCCTATTGCGACAAACAACAACCCCACTTATTTGCAAACAACAACCCCACTTATTTCCTCAATATTAGGGGTCCATCCATATGAATTTTGCTAATATCCCTTATCAAATGCCTAGGTTTACTTTATTTCGAGTAATTTTGACTTTTTCATTTTCTATGACTCCATTGCTTTCGTTTCCATGATAACTTTCCGACGACACTATTTTTTTGCTTGATTCCGACTCATAGTTTGAAAGTTATGAATGGTCAAAACTTGAGTCGTTTTCATCACATAAACTTAATAACATGTATATTTGTATTTTATAACTTGTATTATAAAATTATATAACTAAATTACTACAAAATATGTACTTAATAAATATATAATTAATAATCATCCCCTTAATAAATAGATTACTAAACCCATGCATATACAATATATATTATAAAACCCCTTCACAAACCATTCAGCATAGTGTAAATATACCATAAAGTTTGTATTGTAAAACACCGTGTTGCATATAACATGAAGATGTAAATAAACCCACTTACAAGCTTCATTGCCTAATAACTTTGTGGGAAAAAGGCCCATTAAACTTATTTTATATAATAAAATTCACCATTTTATAAAACTTTTCAACCTACTGATCAAATCCCTCTGATTTTTTCTTGAACCCGGATCTAACAATCAATCATTGTAATACTCCAAGAGTCTTATCCCGCGAGGGACCCACTCTCTACACGTTGACTGAGGTTTCACGGCAGGTTGACTGAGGGTTCACGGAAACCATTGTAGTTGTATATATGTAGATTTATATAGATTTTATTTATTATTTATTTTTATTATTAACCAAATAGAATGTGTCGAGAGAATTTTCCAAACAGTGCTCAAACAGTTTCAGAACTCAGACTTTCAGACTTTGCAGAGCCATATATCGGGATTTAAGGCACCAAATCAGGCCCGAAAGGACTCGATGGAGAGCTTAGACAGAGCGGAACGACCTGGCATAATATATTTGGAGAAATATGCAAGTTAAACACCCCTAGTCAGCTTAAAATGAGGCTGCGAAACTGTAACTAACAGAATTATGAGTGCGTTTTTTAAAGTAAAACTTAACAACCAGAACGTTTTGTTGTATAGATATCATCCAAAGATCGTTGATTGGCCAATGAAATCACTACAGGAGGCGATAGGAAAGCTCAAAGAGATTTAATTAGTTATTTTGAGTGTTTGTTGGGATTTGATTTTACAAATTTAATCCATTGTTAATGATAATTTTGTGGAATTTGTTTGCAGATTTTATTGGAAAAATATCACGATTTGGAACTTCAAACTAATTGGATCGAAGGAATACAGCAGAAGGGAAAGGTTTAACATCATCTTCTACTCTTGTCCTTATGTTTTCAATGACCAAGACTTTCTCTAAAAGGAAAATACAGAGTCCATGTTGAAGGAAGTTTCCGAAGGATGCAAGGGAGTGCTTCAAAAAACAATGAACATCTATTACACGAGTTTCAGCATTGTATAACAATACATAATAAAAAACTTTTACACAAAAAAACTTAAGTAAATCATTCCTGCATCATACACAAAGATTGATATTATGTTCTACAATAATCTTTTCAACACTTGTTTCAGCAGAGTGTAAAATAACTTTTATAACAAAACAAAGTTATAATAGAAATGGGAGAATTATAACAATAGATTAAAAACTCATGTTACAACAACATAATAACTTTATTGAATCCTTCCCTACAAGAGTAAATCCACCAGTACTTTTATACTAAATCTAAATAGCATTCTACAACAAAACACTGTACAAGGATTTAACTGAATTTTTCACATAGTAAATAGAGTATGCATGCTACAACAAAATAAATTACTCTGCAACAAATATGAACATCATCATGAGTTTACAAACTCATACACAAACAAAAACAAAGTATAAAATCCCTTGATAACACTCTGAAAAAACTATCTATCAATTTATATTTCTTCTATATCTATTTGTTTATCCTAAAATCAAAATTACATGGATATATATACAAATGCTTAGTTGGTTAACTCCCCCCTTCCAAATTCGACCAGCCAGAAATGAAACAGTGTGGCGGTGATGATCATTAAATGAATAAGGTGGTTAAGGCGGTGATAATAAATTTTTGGGTGGTGGTATCTCTTCAAAATTTGATCGGCTGAGATAAGCCATCTTTTTGGCCGTGGAATGATTAATTTCTGACATTCTTCCCCTTAATCATTTCTCTCCAAAACAAAACTCTGCAGTATTACAATTCACAAACCCCAAAGTTCTTTCTGTGAATTTCAAATAATTCCTTGGCTAAAGACTTTGTAAAGATATTTGCAAACTGATATTCAGATTTGCAAAGCTCTACATAAACTTCATCATTGTTTATCAACTCTCGAATACAATGATATTGTGTATCAATATGCTTAGTTTTATCATGGAAAAAACGATTACTTGACAGAGCAATCGCTGATTTGTTGTCACAAAAAATCTAAGTTGGTTCTTGTTTTTCATGCAACAAGTCAGTCACAATCCTTCTCATCCATACAGTTTGACATGCAACTGTTGTGGTTGCAATAGACTCTGCCACATCAGATGATAAAGTCACAATGGATTTCTTCTTTGATGCCTAGGCTACAACTCCTGATCCAAAGATGAACACATATCTTGATTTTCTCTTCCTATCATCTATACTACTTGCAAAATCACTATCAGTATATCCAATCAATTTAAAATATGAATATGATGTGTAAAGAACACCATAATTTTAATTTAGTATAGTTGTTTGTTATCATTAGTTTAATTGTAGTTTTTTTTTAGTATGCTTGGATTTTCATATGATTTGATTTCGTTAATTTTTAATTTTATTTTAGATTTAGTTTTTATTTTTAAATTATATTGATTTCAATAATAGTTTATGTTTTAGATTGCAGTCTTTAAAAGTGGAGAAGATGAGGATTTGAAGACATAAAATCATGAAGGAAAACAAACTCAAAGGGGTTATAAAAGAAGAATGAGCTTCAAAGAGAAGGGGAGGTTGGAGGATGAGAGAATGGTGAAAGGATGGTCTTAGGCAAGGAAAGATTTGTGCTATCACGATCTCTTTCTTGAAATCTTTGTATTTTGAGTTTAAAATCAGTTATAGAACTAGTGCACTATTGTCAAGTTTTGGAAAATGATAGATGACTCTCGAGTATTTTGTTTATATTTAGAATTTGATACTATTATAATGTTTTGAGTTTAATAAAAGACTTTTCATTTGACAATTTTCATTCTTTATGAGTATGAGTTTGTATACCGTGCACTTGTCAGTTATGAAAACTTATGTTTATTTAAAATCATTGATAACCTATCTTTCATGATTGGTCTAAATTTGACAAATTGAATTATTAAATATGAGTATGTGTATATTTAGTTTCTTATTAATTTTTTAATAGGTTCATTACAGGTGTGCATTTTCTTTAATCATTGTCGTTCTATGCGAATTGTTTCCTTAGGTAGAAAAAATTCTTATCTCATGTTCAATATCTTTTAATCCTCTATATTGAGTGGATTATACATATCTAATATTTCCTTAGTAATTATTTACTGAGTTAATATTGATGTGTATTTGTTTGAATCATTATTAGGTTATAAGAAATACTTCTATAGTTTAATAAATTACTTATATCTCATGCTTGATTTTTTGTTATTCTTCTTGCTCCTAAGTGACACATCATGAATTATTTTTATATCTTGTTATGATAGTTTAGGCTTAGAATAGAGATAGATTAAATATTTTATTTTGTGAAAGTAGGATTTAGCAAAGATTCAAGTTAAGTCTCCATTTACTAGAGAAAATCCTTTAAACAAGTAACTGGACCCATTATAACAGTCGAAATCACCACCCCAAACAAAAAAGGGTTTGATTGGATCCCTCACCAAGTGATTTCTCGAATGTTGATTATGGTCAATTCTGGCCATCAATAGACCCTTTAATGAAAAAATTATGTTGTCTCTTCTTGAGAAAAACCCTAGTTCTAGAAATTATCAAATAAAATGATCTCTCAAACATGGAATCATGAGAGAGAGGCACCCCTACTCGTAATATGATGTCACATTTTCAATAGAACTGACAATTTGTCAATCCATGTCTTGGTTATGATTTTATGGTGAGTTAGAACTCAATTCTTTAAGTCATTTAGGGACACACTACCTATTGTGAGTTACAAGTTAGTTCATTAAGTCAGTTAGGAGAAATTATCTATGTTTTATGAGTATTATGAAAGTTTCACATTCTGAAACATCACTAAGAAAATTTATAGAGAAGTTCCTAAAAGGAGTCATTTGAAATGCATCTTGGGGCTAGCAAAACTCTCTCACTTTCACAGTATTTATCTCCAAAAGTAAAATGACCTAGAACCTAAAATTATTACCACGTGTATTTTTCTATGCATTCTTAGGATTCTAAAATTCTTATACTTCAAAACTTCCCATAAAAATACATATATCAAAAGTCCCAATATGAATCATTTAAAATCAATTCATGATGAGTAACAAACCTATCTTCCATAGAATATATCTCCTAAACTACAATGACCCAAAAAATGATTTTTTTACCAACAATACTTTGCTATGTCTTCTCAGTATTCTAAAAAATTCATAGTATAGAAATTCCATAATTTTTTTAATTTTGATGTGTTTGCAAGTGAAGAAAAAACTCATATTTTGAAAAAATGTGGAAAAAAACCAAAGAAAATATGTGGAAAACATGTTGCCAAAGTGAAAAATATGTTGAGGTGAATATGTATACAAGTAGTGCAACAACAAGTTGAATATGATTGTAGCATAAGAGTGATGATAGTGAAATGAAATAAAAATAAGGAGGTGATTGAGTAAAGACTACTGATGGAGTTCGTTCAGAAAGCGGTAATATTGCAAAAGAGAAAAGATGGTGTTAGGGTCCTAACCCACACATAGGTAGAAAAATATATCTGGATGTAATAAAGGTCAATATTAATAAGGCCTTGCAATAAAATAGAATAAGTCAAATGTAAGAAGACCTAATAGAAGCTTCTGCTTCTAGAAGGATCTTACTCTAGATGCTTCTTTTGATAGACATGTTTAGTATAAATAGGAGTCGACGGTATGGGAGCCCTAGCTTGGATATTATTGTAATAGAGATCTGATCAACTGGAGGTTGCCCCCTCGAAGAGGCCCGTCAACATTTCTTTCAGAATCAAAGTGTTATTTCTGTTGTTATTCTTATATCATTTCAGTGATGTTGTGGTGATTGTTCTGGTTATATTGTTGTTATTTTGCCATTTCTAGCATTTTATTTCTATTCTGCAGACTTTTTATATCTGGTATTTTACAAGTGGTATCAGAGCACTTTCCTTAGCAGAAAGTGTGGGTTAAATGTTTTTCAGGGTAGAGACGTATTTCAACATCTTTAAGCCACAAAGATCTATCATTACACGCATAAACCCATGGTTGAGGGACTCATACATGTAGGAAATACAAGTGGTACTTAAGCGCACATCTGTTGGCCACCCTTGTAACCCATGTTGGTACCCCTTCGAGTGGTAGCACATCAGACAACACCTGTGTACGGATCAACATAGATTACCTGAAGCCCTCTT
Source organism: Picea glauca (assembly GCA_000966675.3). NCBI lineage: Eukaryota > Viridiplantae > Streptophyta > Pinopsida > Pinales > Pinaceae > Picea > Picea glauca. The sequence goes on from JZKD02S2241235.1 coordinate 239,492, forward strand.
TAGATAAACAGATCGACTGCCTAACTGCTATAGTGCCACCTAAAAAAAACACTCGGGAAGATACTCTCTAGTACTTGGGTAGTTGGGTAGTTTGGCTAAGGGTATGGTCTATCCTCATTAGTTAGTGCCTTGAGATATTGGGCCGAGTACTACTTTTGGACCCCGCACATATATCAGAGAGATATAGAACAAGGAAAACTCTTTGTTGGGCTCTAAATATGTCCTAAAAACAACCTCTATGCATCAACCAAAGGTAGGCATTGGCACAAGCGTTTTACTTGTCACCTACGTAGGTTCTGACCTTTCATTTTCAATACCCAGCCTCCAGAGATGCAACACCTATCAAGGAACAACAGTCGTAAAGGGGACGACAGTTGTTCTATTCAAAGGAACAACACAAATTGCAAAAGGAACAACAATCATTACATTCGGCCAAACCAATGTTGAATTAATTTCATTGTAGTATTTACCCAACTTATCTAATTTGTCAACCTAGGGGTCATAAACTGATGAAGCACATACAAAGTATATGAAACATTGAAGCAAGACTAATCTAATCTAATGTTTAAGCTATGACTGAAATTGAATCATTAATCTAACACACGATTGGAATTGAATCATTAATCTAGTTGCGTAAATGAAATTGCTCTACGAATGGGAAATTGTGTAAAGGAAATTAATCTAGAAATGGAGAACTACCTAAAGGAAAAGTAGATACAACAAGTGAAGAGTTAAATGGCACAATAACACATGAGAGTTCTCATCAATGAAGCAATCTTACATTCAATAATCAAATCAATCTTCATAAAAGAATAATGAAAGCATGAAAACCAAAACCATGAATCAAAGCTAAGAATCCTTTCTCTTTCGAATCCTAATGACTACTCTAATTCCAATTACATAATCTAACTCCTATTCTACTTGAATAATCTAATTGAATCCTCATGAAGAGAGATCACTCTCTTTTACACATGATATCCTTGAAGATAAGATAACCATCTAATTATTACAGATTCACTATTCTCTCAACCTATTTTCCATTATTACAAAATATAATCCCTTTAAATCCTCACACATATCTCTCATATATCTTAGATAAGATATTCCAACCAAATCTTCATGATCTTCTCCTTCGAATGGGCTTGAATTATCTCCTCAAATATTGAAATGGTGGAGGAAGTATTTGAGAAGTCCTTTGAATTAATCCTTCACATATTCCTACACATTAAAAATCTCACACATATTTGAGATATATATGAAAACATGTTGATTTTCTAACATTTAATCACAAATTCATTTTAAATACTAAAATGAATAAAGTGGAGAACAATAAGGTGAAACCCAAGTATATTTATTGAAATGATATCGTGAAAGGTTAATGGGGGGATGAAATGTGAAGAGGGATGAAGGGAAAGGTGGATGAGAATAGAACATTTCTAAGCCCCAACAACCTTGTCTGTAGGACCCTTGAATACCTAACCCTTGGGGACAGAAACATAGACAAATTAAAACAGGCAAGATCTATTGTCGTGCAACGATGTTCGAGTTTCTAAACCACTACACATTTCTTCCTGGTTAAGCATTTGGGCATTTCATCACTGTAGTATTCTTCAGACCGGAGTATAACTCCGCAGGTGTAAAAAAATCAAGTCTGGAAATTTTTTCACCATTATTTGAGACCTGTTCCATTGGATTCATATCTTCTCCCTTATCACATTCATACATATCATTTTACAATACAAATTTTGACCCCACTCGCCCCTTTTCAGTTCCCTCATGCTCATGGCCCATACCCATAGAAAAGACTTGGAAGCTCGCTTCAATACCTTGCAATATAGTCTCATCGAGACCCAACAAGAAGTGAAACAAACCAGTGCCAATGTTGTCACCATCAATACAACCATGCAGTCCTCAATGGAGGAAATCAAGCAAGACCTGACCGCCCAACTTGAATCTATCTTTTCTTCACTCTGCACCAAGCTTCATATCCCTATAGATAACGATCATCTGACTCACCTCCACATACTGAAGGTGAACATTCCTCTCATTCCCGTAACTTTCAACACCATCACTTTCAACGTGACCTACACCTCCCATGGGTGGATGTGACCAAATTTGATGGCTCGAACCCCACTGGTTGGGTAACCCAAATGGAACATTATTTCTCTTTATACGAAATTACAGATGACTTGGCCAAACTCCGGTATGTTGTTCTCCATCTAGATCAATAATGTTAGCAATGGTGGCAATGGAGAAAAACTTCTCGTCGAGGGTATATTGCTTGGACACACTTTGTGGCAGAGATTTATGAATGCTTCGACACTGACACCAACCATATGGGCCATTTGAAAAAGTTGAAACAATCAGGAACAATGGAAGACTTTATAACTTCCTTTGAGCGCCTATCTTTTCGGACAGAGGGCATGTCTGATGCATTTTTCCAAGAGTGTTTTATCAATGGCCTCACAGACAAGATTCGAGCCCATGTCTCAGCCTTAAAGTTGGGTAGAGGATACTAAAAGAGATAAAGAAGCACAAAATGTTGTATCTTCCCAAAACCGAAAACCCTCCTTTATCCTTCGCCCTAAACCACTAAATCCCACTACTCTCTCCGCTCCACTAAAGATCCAAAAATTGACCAGGGCGAAAATGGATGAACGAAAACTGAAAGGCCTTTGTTATAATTATGATGACAAATATGTCTTGGGCCACAAGTGTAAGGAACAAAATATTTTTATGGCCATCTCTGAGGATATTTAAGAAGAGGATGTTGAAACTCCCCTTGTGTCTAAGTCACCTAAAACCACTGACATAACCCCTCCCTCAGACCCTCCCGAAGTGGAACTGGTCATTTCTCTCAATGCTCTCACTGGCTTCTTCACTCCCCAAACCCTCAAGATAATTGGTTACATCAAGCATCGGAGGGTCATCATTCTAGTTGATAGTGGAAGCACACATAATTTTATTCATTACCAAATTTCCAAAGAAACTCATTGCTACATCCATGCTGTCAATAATGTCCAAATCTTGATTGCCAATGGTGGCTCCATGAAATGTGGAGGGTGTTGTGAAAATGTGTGTCTCCAAATTGGTGACTACCACCTGAAATCTCATATGTTTTCTATCGACATGGGTGGTTGTGACATTGTTTTGGGTGCATATTGGATAAGGACTTTGGGTCTCTTTCTCATGGATTTTAAGGAATTAACCATGCAATTCGACTAGGAGGGCCACCAATATAAGTTCCAAGGCATCACCACCGGTTCACCTGAGATAATTAGTTCCCATCACATGGAAAATATGCTCAAAAAAGGTCATTTTGGTGTTATTTCCAACTCCATGCCATACAAGCAACAGATACACCCTCGATTTTGCAAGACCTCCAAGCCATCTTTCTAAAAATCAAATTGTATTTTCAACTCCCCAAGGACTCCCTCCTTCCCATGGTGTTCATGATCATTCCATTCCCCTTATACCTAGAATCCTTCCTCTCAATATCCGTTTGTATCGTCATCCCTTTTCCAAAAAAAATGAAATTGAGAAAATGGTCCAGAACTCCTTAATGTAGGCATTATCCACCCTAGTACGAGAAACTACTATTCTCCTTTGGTCATGGTCTTAAAGAAAGAAGGTTCTTGTAAAATGTGTCCTAACTTTCGTGCCCTCAACAAACTTACCATTAAAGACAAATTTCTCATTCTTGTCATTGATGACCTCCTCGATGAATTGAGTGGAACCCAATTCTTTAGTAAACTTTATCTCTGTTCGGGCTACCACCAGATACATATGAAAGAGATAGACATTCCCAAGACTGCCTTTAGAACTCATGAGGGCCACTATGAGTTTTTGGTCATGCCCTTTGGCTTGTGTAATGCCACTTCCACCTTCCAAAGCCTCATGAATAATGTTTTCCATCCTTTTCTCAGTCATTTTGTCTTAGTTTTATTTGATGATATCCTCATCTATAGAAAAACCTGAACAAACCATCTTTCTCATGTGGATTGAGTTCTCCATCTACTCTCTCAGCACCAACTTTTCCTAAAACAGTCTAAATGTTCTTTTGGTGCCCCAGAAGTAGAATAATTGGGTCATTTGGTTGGTAAGGATGGCATTAGAGTGGATCCTAAAAAGATTGAAGCTATGAAAGACTGGCCTCACTCAAAGAATCTCAAAACCTTGCATGGATTTCTAGGATTAACAGGGTATTATCGCAAATTTGTTAAGAATTATGGAAAGATTGCAACACCTCTCACTGCTCTCCTAAAAAAGAACACTTTCACTGGGAATCCAACAGATTCTCAAGCTTTTCAAACCTTGAAGATGGCCATGTGAACCACTCTAGTCCTGGCCCTACCTAACTTCACAAAGACCTTTTTCTTGGAATTTGATGCCTCAGGGTAAGGAATTGGTGTTGTCCTTATGTAAGAGGGTTGACCTTTGGCCTTTACTAGCAAGCAACTATCTGAAAGAAATTTGGGAAAATCAATCTATGAAAAGGAAATGTTGGCTATTCTACATGTCATTGATCTGTGACTCCTTTATCTATTGAGGCAACATTTCCAAATTAAGACAGACCATCAAAGCCTCAAATATTTTCTGGAACAACACATTTCCTCCCCGGAGCAACAAAAATGGGTGACTAAGATCTTTGGATATGATTATGATATCATTTACAAGAAAGGCAAAGACAATGTGGTTGCATATGCACTTTCCCAAAAATATGAAGATGAAGGACGCCTTTTTCTCTTTCCTTCATTGTACCAGATTGGCTCCAAGTCGTCCGCCAGGAATGGCTACAAGATCCCAAACGTTCGCATCTGATCCAACAATTGCAGGCCAATGCTCTAGCTTCCCCAGGGTACTCTTAGCTCCATGATGATCTTTGATACAAAGTATATCTGTATTTAAGTAAATAATGAAAGCTTAAATCCAAGGTACTTTCTGAGCTTCATGCTACACCCACAGCGGGGCACTCTGGATCCACCAAAACCTATGAGAGGGTCAGACATTCTTTTTTCTGGGACAGTATGAAAAATGAAATTCGTAATTTTGTCATTGAATGTAATGTGTGTTAATGCAACAAGAGAGAAACAGTCAAATCTCCGGGCACACTACAACTACTCCTGATTCCACCTGCTATTTGGAAGGATATCTCTGTGGATTTTATTACCGGCTTACCGAAATCGAGAAATAAATCAGTCATCATGGTGGTTGTTGATCGCCTTTCCAAGTATGCTCATTTATCTTCTGTTCAAAACCCATTTACAACATCCATGGTGTCTCAAATTTTCATGGATCATGTCTTCAAGCTTCATGGAATGACTTACTCTATTGTTTATGATCACGACCCAACTTTCACAAGCCATTTTTGGAAAAAAATGTTCAAGCTACAAAGCACCCAATTTCATCTCATCACAACTTATCATCCCTAGACTGATGGTCAAGAAGAAGTTGTCAACAAGTGTTTGGAAACATATTTGAGGTGTTTTTCCTTAGAAAAGCAAAATCCGTGGGCTCATGGTTACCCCTAGCTGAATGGTGGTACAACACTTCATACCATACAACTACATGCATGACTCTTTTTGAAGTGGTATTGTTGTGGGTGGGAAATCCCTCCTACAGAATAGCATTAAGGGTTTTATCATGCATGAAAAAATGACCTAAAGTCTCTTGCTTCTTACCAACATCGCAATCATAAACCCCATTATTCATATGCAAAACAAGGTTAAAGAGATCTAGTTACTATACCTTAGTTTCCGTGTTTGATGTCGATCCCTTTAATGTTTGGTCGCTCCTTGACTACAACTCTCCTCCCAATGTTGACCTGCATTCTTAAAAGAAAAACAAAGAACTCCACATTCATATGATCTATAAACTAATGGGTTAGAGATTCTATCAAAATATAATCAAATTTAAATATTGACAATCTCATATGGCGGGACAAGAAAAGCACTTCTTTTATTAATCTCACAAGAGTAACCTTACAATAGTGAGATCGGCCAGTGCTCCTCGAATATGGTCCTGAGATCCTCTTCAATTGTGCTCCAACTGCTTCTGTATATGATTCCCTTCACACAATAGTTGCAAAAGGTTGGGGCAAGGGGAATACTAAATCGGGCATAGTTTCTTTGCTATGTTTTTCCTCCTTCCAAATAGGATAGAAAGGGATACGTATTTGGTCGAGTGACCGTCTATGGGCATTCAAACGGTTTAGTTAACTTACCCAAAACTATGTGTTCCATCTGTAAGTTTCCATTTTTCGTGCTTTTCAGGTATTCGTGGGCTATAGTCAGTCAGCTAGCATACACATGCGTGTAGTAGTGGAGCAAGACACATATGCTTTCAAAAAGGGTGTTTCTTAAGAATTTGTTCAGTAGTGGCTTGGAAAAAAAATAAAATGAGATGGCATGATGCCAGGTAAGCATGTCTAGTGCAATTTAGGGTTATAACACGTATATGGACAAAAACCACCTTAAGTTCTCTCATACTTACCTAGTGTCTTGAAGGTCCAGGTGGTTGACCAAACACTTACAGTTCGAGAGGCTATTCTTCGTACTCTAAAATAAAATTTGGTCATGGCATAGAATCGCATGAAGCAACAAGCTGATCAAGGTCACCCTGAATGTCAATTTGCAAAAGGGGATCATGTGTTTCTTCGACTGCAACCTTACAAGCAAAATTCCCTCAAGGTCAAACATTGTCAAAAGCTAGCGCCCAAATTTTGTGGTCCTTATACCATTCTCAATTGTGTGGGACAAGTAACCTATTAGTTATCTTTGCCCAGTCATTCTAAGCTACATCTTGTTTTTCATGTTTCATGCTTAAAGAAAGTGATTGGAACTAAGTGCCCAATTCAAACCAACCTTCCCAAGTTAGCCAAAAAAGCATCCATTTGGCTACAACCACAAGTAGTTTTATACAAGTGTGAGCATCGCCTGCATCATAGAACCATCAAGGAGGTGTTAATCCATTGGAAAGATACAAATCCAACATATGGCACTTGGGAACCAGCTACCACTCTGCAGCAATTTCCACATCTCAAGCCTTGAGGACAAGGCTTCTTTTAAGGGGGAGGACATGTTAGGGTCCTAACCCACACAGAGGTAGAAAAATATATTCGAATGTAATAAAGGTCAATATTAATAAGGCCTTGCAATAAAATAGAATAAGTCGAATGTAAGAAGACCTAATAGAAGATTTCTCTTCTAGAGGGATCTTCCTCTAGATGCTTCTTTTGATAGACATATTTAGTATAAATAGGAGTCAACGGTATGAGAACCCTAGCTTGGATATTATTGTAATATATCTTTTCTCAACTGGAGGTTTCCCCCTCGAAGAGGCCCGTGAACATTGCTTTCAGAATCAAAGTGTTATTTTTGTTGTTATTCTTATATCATTTAAGTTCTATTATGGTGAATGTTCTGGTTATATTGTTTTTAATCTGCCATTTCTAGCATTTTATTTATGTTCTGCATACTTTTTATATCTGGTATATTGGAGATGGGGACTTAGTAAACACAACTAGGATTATAGTAATTGCAATAAAGAGGTAGTAGAATGAGGTGGTGAGACCGATTAGGTGAGATTGGCAACAATTTGTAAAGGTGAACACATTATAGTAGAAACATAAGAAATAATGGTGATGGTCACGAAGAAAATAGTAGATATCTCATAACCCTTCCTCTTGATCTCGTTCTAACCTCATAACCCTTCCTCTTTACAATATAATATTTTGTGTCTTATCAATCCAACGGATTTTGAATTAGCTCAATCACAGATCCCAATCAAAACATATGACAATTTTAAGAAAACATGCCTTGAAACCTTGATTTGGACTCTATGCTTCTCACCGACATTCTTTCTGATGTATTTATGCAATTTTGGTCCTTTTGAGTCTGAAATTTTGGCCTATAATACTATGATATGTATTCTCTGAAATTCCATAGGTTTGACCAAAATTTGATGTCCAGAGTGAAATTTTTGGTAACATTCCCAAACCTTGTTGATTTTTGTCCTTTCTTAGAGAGCAAACTTGTACAGAAGATCATGTGTCCAATATTTAATATTTGATTCTGAACTTTCTACCAAGAATAACATGGAGTGTCCTCTTTCACATGGAACTGGTGATACTGAATTTGGATCCTCGATGAAGAAGATATTATTTTTTTTACCTCGAACACTAGTTTGAAACTAGTTATAGGATTAGTGAAATAACCCTACCTTCCAAAGACTATATCTCAAAAAATAAAATGTTTCAAACTCTGAAATTTTTACCATGAGAAATTATCTATTTTTTCTTAGTATTATAAAAAAATTTCATTTAGAGACATCACTAAGAAATGTTATAGAGAAATTCCTAAAATGACTCATTTGAAACTGATTTCAGGGCTAGCAAAACTCTCTGAATTCCACATAATTTATCTCCAAAAGTAAAATGACCCAGAGCCTGAAATTTTTACCACGTGTATTTATCTATGCCTTATTAGTATTCTAAAATGTTTAGAGTTCAAAACTTCACATAAAAATACTTATATCAAAAGTCCCAATACGACTCATTCAAAAATTAATTCATGATGAGTAACAACCCTATATTCCATATAATACATCTCCTAAACTATAATGACGCAAAAAATAAATTTTTTACCAACGATAATTTGCTATGTCTTCTCGGGATTCTAAAAAATTCATAGTCAGAAACTTCGAAGAAAAAAAGTTATAGAAAACTTCCCAAGATGACTATCTTCAAGCAACAAAACCCTAAGATCGATGCTTTGATACCAAATGCTATGTTCAAAGTGCTTAAAATATAAGAATAAATCAGAAGTACACACCATGTATAGCAATGTGAGCATGGATTACAACTCCAATATATATAATAAATATTAGTTACACAATAACTCATTAAAGAATAAGACAACCTCCTCCAAATATCCAAATACATTCATACATCACAATTCATATCACTCAATAATGAATGCATGAGCTCTATATATACTTATTCTCACACTACACATGACATCCATTTACTATTAGGATGACCCTATTAAATAGTATTATTATGAAGAGTGATGGAAATAATAGTGCAAAAGAGGGATTTATAGTAGAAGAATTCATTGAAAAGAGTGAGGTGAATGTGTTTTTGTAATAAACTCAATAAGAAATATGGAGTATTAGTCCACATGAGAGAGTGTACATGAAAACAAAATAAGTTTTTTTAATAGTGGGTGATGGTGTTGAAAGAAGAGGTATTGTACATATGAGTAGTATTGCAATAACAGAGTTGCAAAAGTTAGATGTTGTACCAATGAGTGATAATGTAGTGGAAGATGGTTTTTTAGAAAAGAGTGATGTTGTGACATTAGAGTTGCAAGGTGATGATGATACATTATATGTAAAAATGGAAGAGAAATAGATGGAAAATGTCAACTTGCATAAGTTTTTTAATGTTGATGTGTTTGCAGGTTAAGAGAAAACTCATGTTTTGAAAAACTCTGCAAGAAAACCAAAGAAAATACATGGCAAGCATGTTGCCAAAGTGAAAAATATGTTGAGGTGAATATGTATAGAAGTATTGCAACAAAAAGTTGAATAGGGTTTTAGTAGAAGAGTGGTGTTGGCCCTTGGTTAGGTAAGGAAGAAAATATTAAGGAAGAAAGACGAAGTACGAACTACGTGGAAGGCACATAAACCAAGGAAGGGTTGAAGTGAGAAAAGAAGAAGAAAAGAAGGAGAAAATAAAGTAAAAGCTAGTCGTTGGGAGAGAAGATCGAGGAACTTAAAGCATAAAGGAATATGGATTGTGGAAAAATTAAAAAGTGGAAGAAAACACCAACGAGTTCTTTGGAGCACCTTGCGAAAAAAGAGGAAGGACAGGCTGGTGAAGCCCTAAAAATGTGGGTCAAGTGGACCTTGGGTTTAGGCACATAGGGTTTTGGATCTAGGTTTTTGAAACGTAGACTTATGCAATGTAAAGTATAAATAAATTTTTAGAGGAGTCAAGAGGGTTGGTTATAGCTCAATAGTTGGGTGATTATTGATTGATGTTGTTTGATGTTAAGTGTTGATTTCTATTGAGAGCAATATTGAGTTGGTATTGTAAGATCTTCATCTGGGTGCGAAGATCGACCTTACAGCTGGGTACACAGGGAGGAAAGAGAGAAAGAGAGAGAGAGAGATATGAAGCTAAGTGTGCAAATAGAATTGTATGTTTCCACATAATATATCAAGAAACGCAGTTTTGTGGATGTATCCATAGGGAGAGGGTGAACCACATATATCTTGTTGTTCTGTGTGATTGATGTTGTGAATTTTCCATTTGTTATACTTCTATTGAATTATTGTGTTAGATCGGAGATATAACTTGCAAAGTAATATTAGGAAGGGTAAGGAATATCTAGATTGGATGGCATTATGTTATGGATTCATTTTGCATTTCCTCTGGTTGTAGACACCTGTGTCCTGCAACCCCATATTTCTACTTCGGCTGAGACTGCATCTTCTTTGTAGGTGTTGTTGAAAGGGCTAGTAGTTAGGGCCTATTGATGTGTTGTAAGAGTTTAACCCTGGGTCTGCCCATGTTCCAAGTTCCAACAAATGGTTCTGTTTCCAAGACCGAGATATTTTTGAGGGAATGTCAAGGTGGTTTGCATTGAAGACAGAAATTGAATAGTGGATAGAACAATAAGAAAAGGACTTCACTGAAGCCTAGAACAAGAACCCTAGCATTAGTACAGAAGACAGGTTGGGAAGGTACATATTTATAGACATACAAAAAAATTTCTTTGGAAGAGTTCATAAGGAGTTATACGAGTGGTTAGCCAGATTAGCAGATACCCAGTTTGAGATCAGATCTAGACCACTTGTGGTTTGGACAACAAAAATGATCAATAAGGTCAAGAGATTTGATAGCATTTTGTCTAGAGCTAATCCAGGTGGATATCGGTGGCCACCCACCTTTTTCGACTGGCTCAAAACAGTTTTCTGGCAATTTTGGCAATTTACTATTTTTAGCAGGTTTTAACTTCCGGGGCCATTTTGA
>JZKD02S2241235.1:303734-323539 GCA_000966675.3 Picea glauca
AACCACTTTGACTACTTTGACCTTTTGGGGCTTCTAGATGACATATGAGGGTCCTCCAACTTTGTAAGGCCATAACTTTCAAACCGTGAGGAGTTATGTGACGTTCCACATACCAATAGAAATGGAATGACATGTAATATCCATATAGAATAGTATTATCTAAAAATATTTCATAACTCATATTGTTACCCATCAAACAAATTTGGGTCCATTACCCAAACTTGGTGTCTCCAACTTCTCTTGGCCATATCTCTCTAACCGTGAGGAGTTATGTGATGTTCCACATACCACCGGAAATGGAATGAAAATAACTATCTATATAGGATAGTTTACCTGACAAATTCATTGTTGTTCATCTCATTATTCCACAATTAAGCATGGGTTCTCTTACTCTGCAAAGCGTCTTCCCATGAGGGATTTCACCATAAGGGGACCGCTTTGGAGTTCATCCATATTTACTTCTTATCAACCATGAAAATATAATAATGATTGATATTTACATCAAACAATATTGGGTCCATTACCCAAACCTTTGTGTTGTGGGGATTTCTTCAAGGGTTGACATCAATGACAACCTACCTTAATCAACAATATCCCACTTTGGCATTGATGCAAACACTCTCATGCAACACTGAAATCATATCACTCATGCTCCTTCTGGAACCATGCCTTTGTCCTCTGTATCTGATAAATTTTCCTCTCTCCTCTGCATCTGATAAATTTACTCCCCCTGGAACTATGCCTCTGTCCTCTGCATCTGATAAATCTCTCCCCCATTGTGATCCAGAATCGGATCCAAGAGCCTGACAGGGCTCAAAAAGGCTCAAAAATGAAAGTTCTAAAAATTCAATGAAACCAACGCCATTGCATCAATCTCATTCTCCCAATTCTGGCCATATATTTACTTCATCAAATGGGCTCTGTATGTGAAAGATATCGCATTCTGATTGAAAACCCAAATAGGCAAAAAAATGGGTAACTGTACAGTCTGTATAGTCCATGTGGCAGGCTGACTATATAGGTTGTACGACCATACAGTTGATGTGGCCACATCTGGATATGACACATGGTAGGTGACTGGGCATACTATAGGTGATTTGGACTAGTCAGAGGGTGACACGTGTCACCACTGTAAGGGTAACACGTGGCACAAGCTTTTGGTGGCATGTTGATGTGGTGGTACGGTTGTTGACTGGGCAGACACCTTGGCAGACAGGTGGTCCAATCCTGTGTTAACAAGTTGCATCATGTTTGGCGAATGGGAACGCGCCACATGGCCCAGTCTTGGGTTTCCACGTGGCACCCCTCTATTGGTTGTTGGTTTGTACAAAATATTGGGCCTCTGCTTAGTTCGACTGCTCGACCTCCTCTGAGCTATGGAATGGATGGACCGGGATTACCACCCAACTTGCTGATGTTACTTAATATATATGCTGCAAATATTTTATTTAAGTTGAAATCAAAGTTTAATTGGAGGCGGAAAGGGCTGGGGCTTAGCCCCAACCCATGGTTTGTTATGTCTATGCGACCACAAAGTTTGGGGCACAGGGGCCATGGATGAGGGCGCACCCTCCACCATAAGACTAGGGGTAAGACCATAGGCCAAGAATGAGAATAGGGGGAACGGTCCTATGGAATGGCGCAATGTGACCAAAGATTTCGGGATGAGGGGCCAGCGCACAGCCCTTCAGGCTGGCGCTTGGCCACATGTCTATCCATATGAAATTCAAAGGGCATGCATGCAGGAATAAAGGGGATAAAAGCCTAAATATATATGCAAAGTGTGTTTTAACCCTAATGTTTTGGATTTTTATTTGATTTGGGCCTGTAATTAATGGATTTTGGTCATTTTTGGGAGATATTGGACACTTTTTGAGCCCATATTTTGGAAGGAAGTTGGAGATGGATAACCAACTTCAGATCTATAAAAACCAGGCCTATTTGAGGCCATGGAGGACAGTCAGAGTAGATTTATTCTCAAGGGAAGCAAAGCCAAATCCATTTGGCAGGGAAGTTGTTGAGGAGCAGACGCTTGTGGGCCATTTCTCGGAGCTCCGGTCATCCATTTTGCGTGCCATTTCTTTTTTTGGGTTCTAGAGATCTGGAAAAATATAAACAAATCAGTCTTGTATCCTAATGGAACTATTGCGATGTACATTTTGATCTTTGAACAGAAATAAAGAAGCCTCCCCCACTGAGACAAAGGCCCGGAGACATAGGCAATTTTGTGCTGAACTACGTTATCAATTCTCTTGTGATGGTTTGTTATTCTTATTGCTTCAGTTCAGATCTGTATTTTGTATTATGGCTGTGATATATTCTCTCTTCTTTATCCTCTTTCATTCAGTTTCATAAATGGGTAATTAACATATGCAATTAATAACATATAATACAAGCATTCAAAAAACATTCATATTGGAGTAGAAATAACTCCAAGTCTTTGGCGAAGATACTCAAAGGCTTCCCATGGAAGTGGTTTTGTAAAAATGTCTATCACTTTTTCTTTTCTGCCCACATACTGAACTTTGATGTTCTTTTCTACAATCTGTTCCCGTAGAAAGTGATGCTTGATTGGAATGTGCTTCATCTTGGAGTGCATCATCGATTTTTTTGAGATACTGATGGCACTTGTATTATCACAATATATTGGAATGGGCTCATCATACTCAACCTATATATATGTCAAAGTTTGTTTCATCCAAAGAACATGTGTACAACATGTTGTTGCTGCAATATACTCTGTCTCGACTGTAGATATATATACTGATGATTATTTCTTGCTTAGCCATGATACCAAACACTCACCTAAGTAGAACGATGCTCTATTGGTGCTTCGTTGGTCATCAACACAACCTGCCCAATCTACATCTATGCGGGCAATAAGTGATAGATCTTTTCCTTTTGGATACCATAATCCAAACTCTTCTATTCCTTTGAGATATCTGAAAATCCTCTTTACTACTAATACATGTGATTCCTTTGGTTCTTCTTGAAATCATGCCACCTAATCAACTACTTGCATTACATATGGTCTATATGTTGTCACATATAGTAGGCTACTAATCAATTACCTGCATTGCCTCTCATCTGCAGACTTTGAATCATCATTGTTTCTCAACTTACAACTGGTTTGCAATATTCCATTTCGAACCTCTTTATCATTTCTCTGATATACTTGGTTTGAGAAATAAAAATTCTTTGGTTTTTTTGACATATCTGAAGTCCCAGAAATAAAGATAGTCCTCCAAGTGACAACATTTCAAATTCATTATGCATGTCTTTTGCAAATTTCTTGCTTAACTTGTCATCATCACTACCAAAAATAATATCATCAACATAAAATTCAATTAATAGAATGTTTCCTTGACTTACCTTGATGTAGAGGTTGTTGTCTGGACTTCCTTTTCTGAACCCTTCCTGCTGCAGATATTTATCCAGTCTGGAGTACCATGCTCTATGAGCATGTTTTAGACCATACAAGGCCCTCTTTAATTTACATACATAGTCTATGTTATCTGACAACAAAAATCATTCTGGTTGTTCAATGTAGATTTTTTCTTGAAGTTCCCCATTCAGAAAAGATGATCTTATGTCCATATGATATACTTTAACATTTTTGGAGCATGCATAAGCTAAAAGTAAACAGATTGCTTCGATTCTAGCAACTATGACAAATGTCTCTTCAAAGTCAATTCCTTCAATATGTGCATATCATTTACATACCAATTTACCTTTGTTCCTTGTAACTTGTCCATCTTCATTCAATTTATTCCTGAAAACCCATTTTTTTTCGATCACATTTTTATTCTTTGGTCTTGGAACCAATTCCCAATTCGGACTGTTCCTTCTCAAATGATTTTGGATGAATTATCATTTTCAAAGGAGACTAAGCCATTTTTTTATTTTTGTAATGTAACAAATTTGTCTTTATCACCTGCCAGGTGTTTTGAACATCCACTGCCAACATACCAACTATGTTTCTTTTGCTTAGCTTGTAAAGCAACTATGCATTCTTCATTGTTATATTGATCTTGCTTTCTTATCCATGTCATTTTGTGAGGTTCATGTCTGTGACTATTGTTATTATGTTGAGTTTATTTAGGAGGGTTTGTCATTATGCAATCCTTGGCCATGTGTCCAAAATTGTTACATTTGTAACATTCCACTTCAATGCTCAAAGATTAAAACCTGTTGTAACTTCTTATTTGTGTGTCACTAGGTCTCCTTGAATAATCCCTTTGTGTATAACTCTCAAATTTTTTACTATTCGTCTCGTTAGCTCTGCAATTCACAGTTTTATGTCCAAAATTATTACATGCATAACATAAACCAAAAAATATAGTTTGATACCTAGGAGTTGAAGATCTTCTGAAAGGAGGTTCTCTTATGAATACTTCTTCTACTTCAGGCCTATCTGTCTATTGTTGATTCTGAAATATGAATCTTGTTGGTGGAGGAGTGTCCCTGTAATCTTCCTTGTATATCTTCCTATCCTCTTTGATTGTTTCTACATAGTTCTTTGGATTTGTTTCTTTCTCTATTGTTTTGGAGCTTGATCCATTTTCTGTCTGATTGTATCCAAGTCTAGACTTGTCAAGATGATATTTTTGATTGATGATAATGTCATCCAGAACTTTTGAACTATTTTGCATATTTTTCTTTTGAATATCATTTCTTAGTGTGACAACCTCTGCTTCCAAGTTTCCAACGATCTTGTCCTTTTCTTCTAGTTGTTCTTTGAGTGCTTCTTCAATTATTTTATCTTCTTCTATTTGAACCTTCAATTTAGTGATCATTTGTTCTAGTTCTCGAGTGTCCTTTTTCTTGTTTAGTTTTGCTTGTAGTTTCTTGTTTTTCTTTTTTTCTCTTTTGATAACTTCTATGGAACACATTAATTCTTCTCGATATTCAACTTTTGCCTCTTCAATTTCTTCTTCGACTTCTTCACATTTTTCTTCGACTTCTTCACATTCTTCTTCATCTTCTTCATATTCTTCTCCAGAGTCTTCTTTGTTAGAGTCTTTTACTGCCATGAATAGAACTCTTCCTATCTCATTGTCACTGACTTCATCTTCATCGGATGATGAGAAGTCTTCTTTGGTGTATAAGATTTTATTGAAAACTTTCTTTGTAGTTCTTTTGCATTTATATGTGTGTTTTCCTTTTGAGTAACCTTCATCATTTCTCTTTTTCTTATGAGGAAATTTGTTAGAAAAATGACCAATACCATCACAATTAAAACAAATTAAAGGGAGATTACCTCTATACCTATCGTTGGTTCCCTTGTTCAGTCTTTTGACGAAGTTGGCCACTTCTTCATCATCTTTTGAGGCGTCATTGTTGCTGCTATATTCTTCTTGCTCCTTTTTCTTTTGCTTTGATATTTTGGATGCCTTGAAGTCTACTTCTTTTACATCTAGATTTTCCAGCTTAGTTCTCATTTCATATGTTGTGAAGATTCCATGCAGTTCGTCCATGCGTATTGAGTCCAGATATGATCTTTCTTCTAGCATTGATATCTTAGGGTTGAATCTCATAGGAAGAGATCTTATTATCTTTTGAACAATTACATATTCTTCAATTTCTTCTCCCAATCCTATGATTCCATTCACTGTTTCATCGACTCGTAAGAAGCAGGTTACAATATCTTCATCTTCCTTCATTTTTAGTTTTTCGAACTGAACTTTGTAAGTCTGAAGATTTTCTTCTTTGAATTTTGTATCTCCTTCATAAATATTTTGAAGCTTGACCCAAATCTCTTTAGCGGATTTACAATGTGCAACTTTGGTGAATATCGTATCACTCAGACCATTCAAAAGTGAGTTTGTGGATTTGGAATTATTCTCACCGAGTTTTACTGCTTTTTCATTTGTTGGTGGAACTGTTGGTGTTGTGTATCCATCTACAATTGATTGAAAAACTTGAAATCCCTGTGCGTGTATAGATGTCATCATCCTTATGCTCCAAAAATCATACTTCTATCCATCAAACTATGGTACTCCATTTTTATATGAGTTGGTACTCTCGATGATCTACCTTTCAGTGATTAAATTGATTTCTAAAGGAACCTACTATGATACCAATTGTTGGATTACTGAGAGGGGGGGTGAATCAGTAATAGAGCAATTTAATCATTTTTAACCATATCATCCAAGTGTTATATCAATGAAGCATTATCATCCAATAGCTGCAGAGTAAATAACAATGAAAAAATGAACAAACATACACATACACAGTACACCAGTGTGTTACGTGGAAACACAAATCAGGAGAAAACCACATAATTATTTTTCTTATATGTCTTGAAGAATTACATTCATTGGAAGCACCAACTTCCTTTGTTTTCTAGCTACAACTAGAAGGATGCTCCAACACCCTAGTTTCTCAGGCTATAACCCGAGGGAAGCTCCAACTCCCCAATTCTCTGGCTACAACCCCCTATGTTCTCCAGCTACAACCCGAAGGTGGATACAACTAGATTTCCTTTCCCCGTCCTGTCACCCTAAAGTAGAAGTATAATGATGGAATCACTGTCAACCTGTCACTGTGAGATATACCACTGTAAATCTATAGCAATAAATATGAACCATGCCTCAACCATGCATCAACCTATACCATAAACAGGTGCATCAACCATGCACCAACATGTACCAAATAACTTTTAATCAACATGTACCATAAACAAGTGCGTCCAACCATGTACCAAATATGTACCAATCACGTGTCAACTACTCATCAACTATGACTCATCAACATGTACCTCAACCAAAATCTCTCAACAATTTCATCATCCAAATCTGATATGTAGATCTACAATAGAACTGGTGTATATGATCACATTCTTGCAAACCTTCCTTAACTTCAACAACAAGAGACTATCATTTTCATCAAACTTTTCTTTAGTCTCACATGCCTAGTTTTGGATTAGTCAACAAACCTAACTTGAAGTAATCATAACTTTGTACCTGTAATGTATAAATATCTGAAACTGATATACAATTTTCTTCAGTTTGTTTTATGCAATTCCTCTGGGTTTCACTACTTGGAACCTCTCAGAAAAGGAGATATATAAAAAATGGCATACCTTGCTGAATTCTGGCTTATTCTAGAGAGAGACCTTGTAGAGCGTGCCCCACACGGAATTTTTGTTGAATTGATCTGAAACCATTAGAAAACATACTACATATTGTACCCTAACCAACACATTTGGTTTCACTTAATTTGGATCTGTTATGAATAGGTTATGGCATTTGTACCCTAAACACTTGTTTTTGACTAGTTTTAGGACTAGCCACAAACCCTATTTTCCATGGAGTGTAACTCCGAAAATACAATGAACCAAAAGATGAATTTTTTACCACAGATACTTGGATATGTTTTCTCAATGGAATATAAATTTCATGGTCTGAATAATTATATACAAATATTTATAGATAAAATGGTGAGATGACATGTAAATAACATACCTTAGAAAACACCATCAAAAGAATTTATCCTTCCTTGCATTTTGGCCTTATTTTCTTCACCTTACTTTAGAATTTTGGCTTAGATATCCTTGGTTACCTCAGACACCTATATATTTTCAATATTCTCAAGTGTTTTTAAAATGAGAGAGCCTTGCCTCTTATTTATACTCTCCAAGTAGTTTCCTTAAAAACATCTTCTAGGTCACTTGGCCCCACTTTCCTTATTTTAGGGTTAACCCACTTCTAATTTCTCCATTAAATTTATTATTGAAATAATTTATTTTGTATTGACCTTGAATTATAATACACTTATTACTTCACATTATTATTTACCTTTTAAAATCTCTTAAACCACTTTGACTACTTTGACCTGTTGGGGCTTCTAGATGACATATGAGGGTCCTCCAACTTCGTAAGGCCATAACGCTAAAACCGTGACAAGTTATTTGACATTCCACATACCACCAGAAATGGAATGACATGTACTATCCATATAAAATAGTATTATCTGAAAATATATCATAACTCATACTGTTATCCATAAAAAAAAATTGGGTCCATTACCCAAACCTAGGGTCTCAAACTTCTCATGGCCATAACTCTCTAACTGTGAGGAGTTATGTGATGTTCCACATACCACCAGAAATGGAATGAAAATTACTATCCATATAGGATAGTTTACCTGACAAATTCATTGTCCTTCATCTCATTATTCCACAATTAAGCATGGGTTCTCTTACTCCGCAAAGCGTCTTCCCATGAGGGCTTTCACCATAAGGGGACCACTTTGGAGTTCATCCATATTTACTTCTTATCAACCATGACAAGACAATAATGAGTCATATTTACATACAAAAATATTGGGTCCATTACCCAAACCTTTGTGTTGCGGGGCTTTCTTCAAGGGTTGACATCAATGACATCCAACCTTAATCAACACTTTCACGCTCCCTCCTAGAAATTTCTCTCTCTTTTTCCTGAGCTTGTAATATGTACTTACAGTATATTGGGCACACTCCTTGCACTCAACTATGTTCTTCGATGACTTCTCCCTTGGCTTCTGGAAGGGTTTAAGGAATCTCCTTTCCTTTGTCGATGCACTCTTGCAAATTCTTCCTTCCTCAAAATATTCAACAATTATGGGATTCTTATAAGGATTCCAACACTTTAAAATGTGTTTTCCTTGTGCGCACTTGCACCAATTCGATGCCCTCCTGACAGAGTATTTAAGAGAATTCAGTAACTGTCGACTATGGTTCCTCTCATGCATTTTTTCTTTCCAAGGTACTGAACCACCTTGAAATTTCTCCCTGCGTCCATGAATTAATTGGATATGCCCTCCTAGAAATATCTCTTCTGACTCCACTAATTTTAGACATGCACTCCTTATGTCAACTTACCGAGTCTCCTTCCTCCATCAAAGACTCTTTGCACTTATCCTAGAGAACTAGACTTAACTCAACACACTCGTAGATAGAAAACTATATCTCTATCCCTGCAGATGATTTCTAACATACATCTATAATTCAAATGCATACAAATGAAATTCATAGCACAATATCCATTACACAGAAAGTTAAAACAGGAAAAATTGTCATTTTCTATTAATGGTGAAATGTCAAATTACCATAGTGGAGTTTGAGCTACAACTGAGTCTTGACTCTCTGTATTTCTCTCCCTATCCTCTCTGCATATTCCTCTTTCTAGTTCTTCCTTATCTAACCTACATCCAACTCTCATTACTTGGAAAAAATAAAAAAAATTATACAAGAGGGGCTCAACGATCTTCCCTCGCAAGCTAAACGAGTGGTGTCAA
Source organism: Picea glauca (assembly GCA_000966675.3). Lineage (NCBI taxonomy): Eukaryota > Viridiplantae > Streptophyta > Pinopsida > Pinales > Pinaceae > Picea > Picea glauca. Next base: position 313,017 of record JZKD02S2241235.1, read on the forward strand.
ATCACCATTCAAAATGCCCATCGAAAGGGAAAATTAACATGATGAAAATCTTCTCCAAATCTGCTACAGATACCTTATTCTATCAACCACTTAATGGCGACCTTATCTCCAAACTGTGTGAATGCACCATTCGGCTCATCGAGCTTGTTGTCAATAAATTCTTGGATCATGCTATAGATTCTCGTGGAAAAATGAAAGGGCGACGTCTCTCCCTTTCACTAATGCGCACCATGAGAATTAATTGACTGGTGCGTGATGAGGTGGAGAGATGCTCTTGCATCAGACTCCACAGTTACTAAAATCATGAGATCTTTCTCATGAGATTTCTAGCATGGTTGAAATCCTTTTGGATCCCAAAATTTCTCTTGGAGTTGTCTCTCACCTCCTCTGCTTCATTGCTTCTCCTCCTGCATAATCCCCACTACTGATGCAAGTTTCCTCTCATCCAACTTCCTCATGCTAATAGCTTCTTATTTTGATCCCAACATCAACTTCCTTATTTTCTCAATGACCTTCTCCAACTGCTCCATCGACTAGATCTTTTGTTGTAGACTAGCTCGTTGCACCTCCTCCTTGGCTCTAGGTAAATCACATCTATCTCCCATTTTATATTCTTCATCTCTTATGGCCTTAGCTTTCCACACTACTCCATCTTCCACCCCTACAGACTTCTCCTCACTATGTTGTTTCTCAACTACCACTTCTCCTGACAAATCGAGTCTTGTCGGTTCTTTGTTTGGCTCCATTCCAACATTCTCCAACTACAACTTCTACTGGTGTGTCTCCCCTAGAATAGATATCTAATGGAAGCCACCATTTGGTCCTTGAATGTCTAACCAATCCTCAAGTTCCTTTAACTCCAATTCCATAGAGTGAGTAATGCAACTAGGTGTTCCTCTGTTGGGACAAATTTCAGTATCTGTTCCTCCTCCTATATGACAAGCTCATCTTGTTTTCCTTCTATTGCCTTTGCAACTTATATGGTAGCCTCCCTTCAGCCTCTTGGTAGGAATATATTGAATCCTCCAATGATTATAACGGTCCTCTGATCCTCCTTCTCAACGACAAAAGTTTTTGAATTCTCATCGTCTTCATTCACATGGTTCCCAACTTCACATGAATATTCATCTGAGCGAGGTATTCCTTATGCTTCCTCACTTTTACACTTCTCCTATAGTGAAATCTCAGATGATATCATCTCTTCTCCCTTGCCCACCTGGAAATTTGGGATGTCTCCTCTGCCCATATGGAAGTCTATGAGATCCACAAATCCCTTCACATTTCCAACCTAGAAATCTATGAGACCCTTGCCAGATCCCTTTCTCTTATGATGGGGGGCTTCCATCTGCCTCATCCACCTTATTAGTATCTACTACCATCTTCTGGCCAACAAATTATGAACATACCATTTGGATTTCCTCTTCAAAGGCGACTTGTACCTCCAGGGCACCTTTGCCTGTTGTTGCATCTTGAATGCTAGCCTCTCCACTTCTGCCTGGATTTCAATGAGATCCTTGTCTATCTATGCTTTGTTCTTGTGTGGTAAGACTTTCCCATGACTTTTCTTGTATCTTGCATCATCCAAATCACTTCACCTACGGCCCACCTAGCTATGTAACATCTACTGCACACCTTACAACAACTTCAACAGAGCATCACACTCTATCTCCCTTACCTACAAAAATCAATTTTGTATTAGCTTTGATACCACTCCTGGTATCAGACTATCTCCTTTTCATCCCTCTCTTGAAATCTATGGGCAAAAATCAACTTTGATACCACTTGGTTATCTTGACCTCCCAGTTTAGGATTGTTCATTGCACTGAGTCGAAGAGACTCCTTAGATTCCTCCTTGGAAATCAAAACTCTATCACACCCTTCCTTTTTTGGCACAGGTTTTAAGGCACCCGCAGAACCTCTCCTTATCACTTTAAAAATATTAATGCTAACAATGTTGGCTCTCTATGCTAGACTTCCTCCTTGATGTGACCATGGGATATGACCATGGACCAGTTCCCTTCGTGACCCCATTCTTCAAGACTTTCGTGAGTGGCTTGTTCCTCCTTCCTGATTTCTGAATCAAAGAATACTTAAAGACCATATCTATGGTCCTCATTTCCCTCATGATCAATGGATGTGATCGACTTTGAAATTTCATACTTAATGATATCCTGTCTCGGGTATTCACTCCTCAACTTTTCCCAAACTGTGTGGATATATGCTGCATGTCCTCTGGATCCAACGGTCAAGAATGTCTTTGTGCCTCTCGACATCACAAAGATATCTATCTTCTTCTGGCATATCTTTCGAAGTTCCTTTGCTTGATCTGATCCATCTTTTGACACCTGTCTCCTCCTTGATGGGAAATTATCACTGTCTTTGGGACTTCGGCAAGTTCCCGACTCCTTTTAACACTAAACATGATTTCCCTCCCTTCAAGACTTAGGTCATTCTCAAACTTCTTATTCACTCCTTCCAAATTTCTTTGAAGACCCTTCTGCAATTTTTCTTTGTTTGAAAACCTTCTAAATTCATTGTTCCAGTGTGAATGTTCATGTGCCCTCCTTGCAGTTTCTCTCTCTTCATTCTGATCTTGTAATATGGACTTACAGTATCTTGGGCGCACTCCTTGTCCTCAGCTCCATTCTTCGATGGTTTCTCCCTTGTCTTATGGAATGGTTTAAGGTATATCCTTTCCTTTGACGATGCACTCTTGCAAATCCTTCCTTCCTCATAATATTAAGAATTTTTGGGACTATCCTAAGGATTCCAACACTTTCAACTGTGTTTTTCTTGTGCACACTTACACCAACTCGATGCCCTCATGGCAGAGTATTTCAGAGTGTTCAGTAACTATGGACTGTGCTTCCTCTCACACAATATTTATTTATAAGGTACTTGATTCAGGTGGATATCGGTGGCCACCCACCTTTTTCGACTGGCTCAAAATAGCTTTCTGGCAATTTTGGCAATTTACTATTTTTAGCAGGTTTTAACTTCCGGGGCCATTTTGAGGGCCTAAATGAAGGTTTTTCGATATCAAGGTTCTCAATGATATTCAAATGCATATTGATCCCCCAAAATGAATCTCCTCGATGATATGTTTCCAACGAGCTATCATACGCCTAAAACAGAGATTGTATGCAAAAGTTACGACCCCGGGAAGTTGATGTACTAACTTACCCAAACGGGGCCCACATGACTTTTGATGCTTCATATCCTAGATTTAGGTTTTTGGATGTCTAGGGTTTTGGGAATTCCTTTTTATTGTAAAAAGGCCTTCGAAGCCTCATTGTAATCATGTTCTTGCGAATGTGAGTAGCCATCACATCTATTCTTAGAGATACGATTCCACCATTCTATGTACATTTCTTTCATTAATGGAAATCGTGTATTACTGTACATCTATGTTTATGGTTGCATATCTGATACATTTCTGTTGTATTATTGAATATATGTGATATCTTTCTGCATTTCTTTATTATATTTCTGATCTCATTTCGTGCCAAAAATAATCTGGATCAGTGGTATCAGAGCAGGTTGCTCTTAATAGTTTTTTCAGTGCATGTCCCCAACGAGGTATGAGTATAGAAATTTGGGTATTGAGCTTGTCTTTCTTGAAGACAATCACTCTTTCACACCCAAGAAACCCTCAATGGCAGAAGAAAATAAAAATGACAGAGAAGATGATCCTATCAATTTGTTGCTTGAGCAATCTCTCATGTGATAGAGGGACGAAATGATGGAGAATTTTACCCACATCCTTAAATGTTTGTCGATAGCATCAGTTGCATATTCATCAAGAGGCCACTTTGGAGGCACCTCACCTTTTAAGGTACAACTTAATTTTGATATTCCTGTATTTGAAGGACAGATCATTGACACAGACCCCACTACTATTGTTACGGCTGCAACAATTCAACCAGAAGAACCAACAGATCCTGAAGAGGGGGAGCACATTTTTCATTCATAAATTTGGGTCAAGGGTACCTCGCTTCATTTTACTGTTGATAATGAAAGCCAGAAAAACCTCATCTCAGCAGAGTTCGTCAAACAGTTGGGATTGTCAACAACACCACTCCCACAAGCATACAACATTGTGTGGCTTCTCCAAGGATGAGATCTCCGTGTCAGCCAACAATTCCAATTGTCATACGGCATCCAACCCTTCAAGGATGAGGTATTATGTGATGTTTCCCCACTGGATGTATGTGATGTTCTCTTGGGCCAACCATATATGTACAGACACCATGTTTATGAGTCTAGACCCCATAGTGTCATTGTTACTTTGGGGGGTCATCTCTACAAAATACCAAAGGTAGTTCCAACTATTGTTCCACCTAAAAAGTGTCGCAAGGTAGTATCTCATATTGCAAAATTTAGCTTCTTCACAATCTGTTCAAAAGGGGAACATAAGGACACTACAACCACTATAGCCTCGCCCCCTGCACCTTCTATCCAACAGAAGAAGGTCAACAAAGTTGTAGCAAAGCACAAAGATTCCTTCTTCACACCTTCCTCTCATGTAGCTCGACTTTTTGAACAACCTCAACTTCAACAGGTTCATGACAGACTTACACAAACTAAGCAGTGTGACGTCTTCAACAATACAAGAAGCTCACCAATATGCATATCCAACAAATTCTTTTCCCTCTCCCTCGGGAACTCAACGAAATGGAGACCATTTCTTCCTAAGGAGGGAGGATTGGTCCAGGTGGATATCATTGGCCACCCACCTTTTTCAACTGGCTCAAAACAGTTTTCTGGCAATTTTGGCAATTTACTATTTTTAGCAGGTTTTAACTTCCGGGGCCATTTTGAGGGCCTAAATGAATGTTTTTTGAGATCGAGGTTCTCAATAATAACTAAAGGTAGATTGATCCCCCAAAATGAATCTCCTCGAAGATACCTTTCGAACGAGCTATCATATTCCTAAAACGGAGATCGTATGCAAAAGTTACGACCCCGAGAAGTTGATGTACTAACTTACCCAAATGGGGCCCACATGACTTTTCACGCTTCATCTCCTAGGGTTAGGTTTTTGGATTTCTAGGGTTTTTGGAATTATTTTTTATTGTAAAAAGGCCTTCGAAGCCTCATTGTAATCATCTTCTTGCGAATGCAAGTATCTATCACATCTCTTCTCAGAGATAAGCTGCCACCATTCTAGCGAGTCTTTCACTATATATTTTTACAGTCTCTGTACATTTATTTCATTAATAGAAATCATGTATTACTGTATGTCTATGTTTATGGTTGCATCTCTGATACATTTTTGTTATATTATTGAATAGCTGTGATATCTCTGTGCATTTCCTTATTATATCTCCAATCTCATTTCGTGCCGAAAATAATCCAGATCAGTACTTAACCGCATTGAAATTTATCCATGAGTCCATGAATTAATCTAATATTCCCTCCTGGAAATCTCTCTTCTGACTCCATTGAGTTCAGACACACATTCCTTGCGTCATCTTACAAAGTCTCCTTTCTCTATCGCGCACTCCTTGCACTTAGCCTAGAGAACCATACTTAACTCAACACACTCACAGATAGAAAAATGTATCTCTATCCCTGCAGGCGATTTCTAACATACATATACAATTCAAATTCATACAAATGGAATTCATAGCACAACATCCATTACATATAAAGTTCAAACAGGAAAAACTATCATTTTCTATTAATGCTGGAATGCCAAATTACAATAGTGGATTCCGAGCTACAACTGAGTCTCGGATCTTTGTATTTCTCTCCCTATCCTCTTTGCATCTTCCTATTGCTAATACTTCCTTACCTAACGTACAACCAACTCTCATTACTTGGAAACAATACAACAATTTATACAAGAGGGGCTCAACGAGCTTCCCTCACAAGTCCAAATAATGGTGTCAAATCACCATTTAAAATGCCTATAGAAAGGGAAAATTATAATGATGGAAATCTTCTCCAAATCGGATGCAGATCCCTTCTTCCATCAACCAATTAATAGTGACCTTATATCTATCTTGTGAGAATGCACTAGTTGGCTCATTCGGCTTGTCATGAATAAATGCCTAGATCATGCTTTGGATTCTCGAGGCAAAATGAAAGGGTGACGCCTCTCCCTTTCTCGAATGCGCACCATGTGAATTAATTGAATGACGCTTGATGAGGTGGAGCAATTCTCCTGCATCATCCTAGATCCATTAAAATCTCCAAGGAAGAAAGAGACCATACAAATAAACTTTTATTAAGTGTTATATGTTTAGGGGGAGCATCGCCAAAAAAGAGAGTTACATTTTTCCATTAAAATCAGGGGGAGCAGCCCCACCCTTTTCCATTGATTTCAAAGGGGGAGATAAATTGGGATCATGAGAACAGGGGGAGCATGAGTGTTTCCATCAATGAAAAAGGGTGATATTGTTGGAAGATTGGTTGTTGTGATTGATGTCAACTCTAGTCATTGGTTGTAGTCATTGATTTCAACCCTAGCCATTGGCTTTTGGACCCCACAGTTGATCAAAATAGATATACATGAAGTAAATTTGACATGTAGATACAACACCCATGGATGGATAGTATAACTCATGCTGCTTCCGGTGGTATGTGGCATGTCATGTGGATCCTCACTATTGAGGAGAAATGAATTTTTGAATATGAGAATGTAAATCGAAGTAGAAACTACATGTCGTCCCTAATGTTAAAAGGAAGTTACATAAAGGGTATAAATACATATCATTATACAGTCATTTTACACACATAGGTTTGTTAATTAACAAGGAGATATAAGTAAAATTTCATAGGAAATCTGAGGTAAAGAAGGCTCAATTTCAAGGGAGGATGAAGTCTCTTGGTGATGTGTTCTAAGGTATGTTATTTACATGTCCTCTTACCATTTTCTCTATAAATTTGTTTCTATAATGATTCAAATGGTTATATTCAGAGGCTATTGAGAAGACATATCCAGGTTCCTATTGTAAATATTTCATCTCTTAATTCGCTACAATTTTGGAGATACACACTATCGAAGATAGGGTTTTGGACTAGTCGTAAAGCTAGTCATAAGGAGGTGTTCCGGGTAAAACAATTATAACGTCTTCATAGAGAATCCAAATGAAGTGAGACCAATTCCATTGGAAGTAGTACAGGATGCAATTCCTTGTGTACTAATTTTAGAATCTTATGTTAAATATTGAGTGCGGGGAATTCTATACAAGTTTGCTCTCCAGAATAAACCAGAATTGAATAAGGTCTACCATTTTCTCTATAACTCCTTTTCTGGGAGGATTGAAGGAGTGAAACTTGGAGGGGTTTCATAGAATACATTGAGTAATATTATCTATAGGATCAGAGTATTCCAAGAAGTGAAGAATTTAAGAAGTTGAAGAAGTCTCAGGAAGCATTATCAGGTTCTATGATGGTTGGTTGATGGTGATAATTTAATGTAAATATTTATTATCTCTCATTTATTCTTGCGTGGAAGGAAGGGGCAACGATGGAGAGCTCAAACCTATATTGATATTGGAGGATTGTATCTTCCTTTTGGAGGTTTTTCCCTCCCTTTATATTTGGAATATGTAGCTTCCCTTGGAATTCATTACTTCCCTTGAAAAATAACTATTGATTATTTCTCATATATTGTGCATGGTGTATTGTGGCGTATTGGTGTAACTCTTCTACTATTGTTCATTTCTCATTGGATATAATTGAATATATAATCTAGTAGAAGTATAAGTTTTAAACATTTTTAAATTGTACTTGATACTAATTCGTCCCTCTCTAAGTATCAACATCCTTTTCATAAATGGATTGTCACAATTGTCACTCTGAAATTTGTTTGCTAGTGAAGGCCAATGGCTTGACATCTTGCATGAGGACAGCTCCAATTACTTTTCCAGAAGAATCACACTCCAATACGAATATTTTTGTGAATTTGGGGATTGCTAAGATAGGGGTCAAACACATAGCATATTTTAAGGCTTGGAAGGCATGATCCGCAACTAAGGTCCAAGTGAAAGCATTCTTTTTAAGGAGGAAAGTGAGAGGAACTTCCATATTTCCATAATTCCAAACAAACTTCCTATAATATCCTGTTAAACCTAGAAAACCATGCAAAATGTTAATAGTTTTATGGCGAGTCCAATCATGCATAGCTTCATTTTTCTTAGGATCCACTCAGACACCATCCTTGCCAACAATATGATCTAGGTATTCCACTTCTAAGGCACCAAAGGCACATTTATATTGGTTGGGGAAAATTTGGTTCTTAGAGAGGAGATAGAGAACTTGATTCAGATGGGAGAGATGAGATGACCAAGTTTTACTATAGATGAGAATATCATCAAAGAAAACTGAGACAAAATTATGGAGAAAAGGAGGGAAGATATGATTCATTAGACTTTGGAAAGTGGAAGGGGAATTACACAATCCAAAGGGAATTACCAAGAATTCATAATGACCCTTATGAGTGTGAAATGTCATATTAGGAATGACATCATCTTTCATGCAGACCTGGTGGTAGCCATAACGTAGATCCAATTTGGTGAAGTACTGAGCACCATTGAATGGGGAGTTTGTCTTGTTTGTCATTTTTTTGAGGGCTCAAAAATAGGGACACATGCACCAAGTACCTTCTTTCTTGAGTACCATGACCACAGGGGAAGAATAAGGGCTAGTACTGGGACAAATAACACGAGATTCGAGTAATTCATGAACAATTTTCTCAATTTAATTCTTTTGGGAAAAGGGATGAGGATAAGGATGAACATTGGGAAGAAGAATGCCCAAGATGAGAGGGATGGAATGATCATGGATGCGACGGGAAGGGGGAAGTTCTTTGCGGGTGGTAAATTTTTTTTGGTGGGGATAGAGGATATATTGGAGGTCAGGATGCACAAAAGTTGTCTCAAAAACATGAATGGAGTGGAGTTAGGACATAATTCCCGAATGACCTTTTTTTAGGATATTTTCCATCCGATGGGAACTGATGATCTCAGGGGAGCCTGTTGTGATGCCTTTGAACTTATATTGTTGTCCCCCTTGTTGGAATTGCATGGTTAATTCCTTAAAATCCATGATAATGGAGTCAAGAGTACGTAACCATTCTAAACAAAGAAAAATGTCATGAAACCCCATGTCTATAGAAAAAATATGGGAATTCAGGTGATACTAGCCAATTTGGAGTCACGCTTTTTCACATTGTCCCCCACATTTCATGTAACCACCATTGGCAATCATGATTTGAAAATTATTGACTACACAGATGTAACAATTGACTTATTTGGAAATGTGATGATGAATAAAGTTATGGATGCTACCACCGTCCACAAAAATGATGACTTTCCTATTTTTGATGTAGCCAATTAATTTGAGAGTTTGGGGAGCAGAGAAGCCAGTGAGGGCATTAAGTGAAATAAATAGCTCAACTTTAGGTGGGTCAAACAGTGGGATGAGGTCAGATGGTGGTGGTAGTTCATCCACAGGCAGAACAAAAACATATTCTTTAGAAATATCCTTAGTCACAGCCATAAAAAAAAATTGTTCCTTCCATTCGTGCCTTGGATAATATTTGTCATCACAATTATAATAACGACCCTTGAGTTAACATTCAATCATTTTATCCCTGGTTAATTTCTGGATCTTGAGGGGAGTTGCATAAGGGAAAAATTTGGTGGGCTTAGTGCGAGGAGGAAAGAAGGGTTTGTGGGTCTAGGAGGACACAATATGTTGGGCTTCCTTGGGTCATTGAGTAGATTCCAACCAAGTATGGGGGCGTGCCATGGCAACATGGTCATGAATTTCATCTTTGAGGAAACTCATAAATCATTCCCTAAATAAAGAATCTGACATGACCTACGTTCTGAAAGACAAGTTCTCAAATGCAACAATAAACTCTTCCATTGTCCTAGACTACTTTAACTTGGTCAAGCGACCTAAATGGTGGGTGTCGCAGTCAAAGCAATCATAAAATTTGACCACAAACTATTTCCAATCAAGATACCCTTGGTGTTCCTTTTTTCTCCATTTCCACCATTTCCATCATGCCGGATCCAGATGTAGGACACCATAACGAATATTGGATTAATCATCAGTAATTCCATGCATAGAGAAATAGTGTTCCATTTGGGTGACCCATCCTGTAGGATCTGATCCATCAAATTTGTTCACCTCTATTCTAGGATGGTGAATGTCTCAGAAAAAGTGGATAGTATCAGGGCCTTGGTAATGGGAGGAGTCATGGTCATCCTGATAAAATGGTTTTCCAGAAGAGGAAGGGTTCTTGGAATGGCGTAGGAAGTGTTCTTTGAGGTCTTTGAGATAGGACCATTGTTCCTTGAGTTCTTTGATGTGGGAACATTTTTCCTTGAGGTATTTCATGTGGGAACATTCGTTCTTGAGGACATCAATAGTTGAGTTGATGGAACTAATTGTTGGAAGATTGGTTGTTGTCATTGATGTCAACCCTAGTCATGGGTTTTGGACCAGAATATTGATAAAGTTATTTGGACATGAAGGAAAATGAAAATGAAGATACAACACCC
>JZKD02S2241235.1:323633-342690 GCA_000966675.3 Picea glauca
TCTTATACCATTGTTCATTTCTCATTGGATATAATTGAATGGTTTAATTATAAGTTGAAAAAGGTTTTAAATTGTACTTGATACTAATTCACCCCCCTCTTAGTATCAACACTAATGTTGGAAGTGATATGCTTGATGGAATCCTTGTTTTGATGGTTGTTAGCAATCAAGGCATTGAGGTCTTCGACTCATGTGGTAGTCATTTGGACAAATGAGAAGGAAAATGGTATAGGGTAAACATAAGGGGTTTGGAAGGGGCAGTAGTATCACAACGAAAAAAGGTGTCAAATGATAGGTACCATTGCGATCAGGGAGAAAAGGGGGATCCAAAGGGATAAGAGCCAAATAAGGGTGTCGAAGATGGGTTGTTTCCACATAAAAATTTGGGTTAAAAATGATAGGTATCACTAGAATCAGTGCGAAGAGAGGAACCCAATGGGATAGGTCCCAATGAAGTGTGTTGGTGGGAACACTATACTCTTCTTTTTTTCTTTACTCCTATGGAGTTATACTCTACCCTGGAGAATACTACAATGACAAAATTTCCTAATGCTTAATAAGAAGAAATGTGTAGTAATTTCGCAAATCGAATTCTGAACACACTGTTGCACGGTACAAGATCTTGTATGTTCTATTTTTGTTTTCATCCCAAGCGTTAGCGTATTCAAGGGTTATACAGAAAGGGTTTTCCCTGTCCTATAAATCTTTGATATATGTGTGGGGTCCAACAGTAGTACTCAAACCAATGTCTCAGGTCACCAACTAAGGAGGCTAGACCATGCCCTTAGTTGTACTACTGGACTACCCAGGTACTAGAGAGTATCTTCCTAAGTTGTTTTCTTGGTGTCACTATAGTAGTCAGGAGGCCGATAGATTTATTTATGTAGGGATTCATGAGATCTAGGTCGATCCTATATAGTTGTTGTCTAATGTGCTACCACTCGAATGTGTACCAAGATTGGTTAGAAGGGTGGCCATTAGATGCACACTTAAGTACCACTTGTATTTCCTACGTGTATGAATCCCCAACCATGGGTTTATGGACATAATGACACATTTTTGTAGCTTTAAGACGTCGGAATACGTTTCTACCCTGAAAAAAAACATCCCAGAATTTTCTACCAAGAAGGTTCTTTGATACCACTTGTAGTATTCTATATATAAAACAATATGCATAACATAAATAATTATCTAGAAATTGCAGATAAATAATTATATAACCATAAAAATACCACAATAAAACCAGAATAAGACCTGAATGAGAACTTTGATTACTGTGAGCAATGTTCAATTGCCTCTTTGAGGGGGAAACCTCTAGCAGACAAGAGCTCTATTATAGTAATATCCAATAGAAGATTTCTCATACCCTCTACTTCTATTTATACTAAATATATCTATCCAAAAGAACAATCTAGAGGAAGATCCTTCTAGAAGAGGAAGCTTATATTAGGTCTTATTACATTTGACTTATTCTTCCTTATTGCTAGGCCTTATTAATATTTGCCTTTATTACATGGAATTATATTATTCTACCTACGTGAGGGGTTATGGACGTTAGGTCCCTAACAATTGTCATATACAATAAACTTCAAAACTTCAAAATTTTAAGTATATGAAATGAATTTTAATTTAGTAAACAATATATGTAAGATGGTTTCATAATTTATACTTGGTCACAAATAAAGTTTAGCAACATTGACATAGATAAAATTCTAATTACTCATTACTAAGGTTTTGCGTAAACATCATATTTTGTGCAGAGAACCCTATCCAATTCGCTTCCTACAATTCTAACGTGTGGATACTTTGCACTAGCTTCTGCACATCTCATCCTCTGCACACTTTATATTGCTTCTCAGATGAGCTAAATGTCATCTCTTGTGTCGATCACTCTACCCATTTTTATTCTCACAATTGTAACATGCATACACTTTGCACTGGTCCGTGACCATCCTAGCCTTCAAACACTTTACATTTCTTATAGCCCATCCTAGTCTCCCCATCTAACAATTCACTTATCTACATTGCTTCCCGAATATGCAACGTCCCCATTGAAAAATTCACCTATTTACTAAGTGTTACTCCACATTCAACATTTACTATGTTTTACTCGACAATGAACACTTTACCTTTTTGCTTATTCTTTCAAAGTTTTATACAAAATATTTTTAGTTCAAACTGTTTACAATGCTCATTGAACATTTGACTTATTTACTAAGATATACTTGACATTGAACACTTCACTTTTTTCCTTGTTTTTTAAAATGTTTTATACTAAATGTTTTTACTTGTTTTTTCTTTATTCTTATCATTGTCCTATTTGCATAAACAATAATACTATTTGTTTATTATATGTAGTATGTTTTGACAAAAGACTATTTCTTACCTATGCATTTAGTTATATTAATTTCCATTGTTCAACATATATTTCCCAACTAACTTGGTAGGGATTTCACTCCCATGCAATGTTTGTTGATATTTTTTCACTCATATACAAACAATAAAAAAGTCAAGAAACACATTGTATCTTAACAAATCATTTGACATTATAATATTATTTTGTTTATAAATTTTGAAACATTTTTCGTGCAACCCTTGTTTATATGAATAATTTTAGGATATGTTTTTTTTGGACATATTACACACACCTACGACGTGTTTTCTTATTTTTCTATGTTTATTAGTCATTATTGAGGGTATCCTATTTTTTAGGAACCTCTCCTACATTCTAGAAGAACATTATCTTGAGTTTAGAGTCAGTTACACTTGGTTACACTTTGTTAGACTAGTGGAAGTCACTCATTCATGACAACTTCAGTTTTATCACCAACAATTCCATGTGTTTCTCTCATTTCCACATGTGTGACTCAGTTAACTGAAGACTACATGACTAGTTAACCAGGATCAGGTGGCATTTAACTCGAGTAACTATCTATGTGTGTCTAGATCTCTCTATACCACAACTATGGCTCATTAGTTGAGCTATACATAGTATGTCATGTGTAAATTATAATTCATTCATTTGGTTAATACAATTCTATGATTTTCTCTCCAATTTTTCTCGCGTTTTCTAACTTTTGCAAGTTGTGTTCGTTCTTCTATTAGCTAGATCTCTTATGCAGGTACTGGCCACATTCTACAATTTTCACTTTTAATTGAAACAATAGAAAGATAAATAAACACATTGACAGTTTAATACTTTGGCATTGTTTTTGGATATACATGGAGGCATATTTCAAGGATATGATATTTCCAAAATAAAATACAACTTAATTCATCTAATTTGTGAGAAAAATTATTGTTCAAATTTGCATAATAGAGTGACGATTTGTTACAAATTCATTAACATATCATAAGTTTTGTAAACTCTATGCTTAAGATTTATAATATGAGTATTGGATGTTTTGGGGGGATAGAATTATAACATCATCATATACACACTCACCCAGGATTCCACATAACTAGGTCACATTTTAGGAGAGAAATGGTCATTTGTTTTTATTTTTGTAGAAAATTGACATTGGAAACCTCTTAAAAACAAAGTTGGGACAATGAATATTTGAGGAACCGAAATTGAAACATTTCCAAACTTGATTCTAAGAGATATACATTTTAATATATCTTACAAACCAATTTGAATCACTCAATTTATATCTCAAACGAAAACATTATGACCAAAACATTGACTAGATGTAGAGTAGGCACCCCAGGAACACAATTAGGACATCAACTTTTTGGATGCCTAAATGGATATATATTTAAAAATTGTTATCATGGTGTATTATACTATGAATATAGTTTATACCACAATTTAAATAAGTCAATTTTGATATCATACACGAAATTTATGCCCAAAATACTAACTGACTATCCAAAATATACATTCGTAAAACTCTATTTCCTAGGATATCACTTGGCATATTAGAAGAATAAAATATTATTGTATTCAAAACGTGTTTATATTGGAGATACCTACATGAATAGTATTTAATATTAAAGTGTAATCTCTTCAATCCCAGATTTAACAAAAACATTATGATCAGAATAGTGATTATTGATTTAGGTGGAAATTTGAAAAAAGAACTCTGTCATGGAGTTTGTTCCTAAGTATATTTGGCATATCATTTCATAAAATTTTAAAAAAATATATAATGGAGATATCCCTATGAACATACTTTAAATTTTCTTTGTAATCACTAAAATCAAATATCAAATGAAGAAATTATCATTGAAATATCGTTGGGAGGTCTCGACCAACCACCACTCCTTTAGGTAAAAAGTGCATTTTTGTTTTATTTCTCTTCGATTTGTTTCATACATGTAATTTTGTTTTCATATGTTCTATATGAATATAGACCGATCAAATCTCTTCTTCGATGATATCATTTTTTATTCCAAGAAAGTGCTAGTTTTTTGCAGGTCCCGGGAGGATCAAGAAGGTCAATCTATGCACACATGATTTTCAAGACCAATTTTTTTAGAAGGGCATGTCATTCAAACACGTAGATCAAAATAACACCAAGTATATACTAGTATCAAAGATAATAAAAACCATTCCCCATCACATCCATCATGCAAATACTACCAAACAAGGCCTTCCAGAAGGC
This sequence comes from Picea glauca, assembly GCA_000966675.3. NCBI lineage: Eukaryota > Viridiplantae > Streptophyta > Pinopsida > Pinales > Pinaceae > Picea > Picea glauca. Next base: position 328,241 of record JZKD02S2241235.1, read on the forward strand.
CCATTATGTCATGACATGCTAATTTATTTTCCCTATTCCAAGATTAACAATCCACCCATGTTGAAGATAAATGTTCAATTTTCTTCTGTAGCTGATCTTAGAATTGTCATCTTACTACTACTATATCATGAGTTCAACCCATTTTCCCTTCACAATATTACCATGTTTTCCTGCTTCATCCACCCCTAACCCATGGATAAAGTCTCTCAAATCACTTGCATGATGAGATACTTCATTGTCCTTTTCCTTTCTCCAAATAAAATCCTCCTTGATAGTGACCATATTTTATCTATGGTTCTTCAAATAATTTTTCTTTATACTCGTGTTGGATGATGTGGGTTTCCTTAATTCCCTCCTTCCAACAGATCTAGTCTCATCGACACCAGTACCTTATATGGAATCAATATTAGAAATTTATTTTACTACCTTGGGGATTTCATCCATCAATCACATGATTCATTGTTGATGACAATGGGAATCCATTAACATCCTATGATTGTTATATTCTGAAAGTGAGTCGACTTCAACACATTCATTCACACCTATGACAATGTACTATGGTACGTTGACGCTCATTTTCATTAATGGTGAGTTGCCTCACATTGGTGAACGATGTACACTAATGGTTGGTAATCCAATGAATTCTTCCCATGTTCAACTTTGGCACATTCATTCACATGGTTAGATTTGTACCAGAGGTTTGGATATAGTTGAAGACCTTATGGTTTCATATCACTAACAATAGTTTACATATTCCATATTTTTGAAATAAAAAGGGGGTTCATCTCTAGTAGATGAGTTCAAGAAATAATAAGGTATATAGGTTCATGTTTGATATCTTACCCTTTTTTACTTCATCTAAGATAAAAATAAACATGATCCGGATCAAAATCTTTCATATCAGATCCATGATCCATCAATAACAACCAGGAGATTCCTCCATGATAACAAGATCTCTCAGATGCATTACTCACAGACTTCTTAGGTAGGTGCAAGTATGTTGTTTTCTAATATTTAATCATTAATTCACTGATTCTATAAGAAGTGTATTTTGAAAATTATTTATGTCCCTTTTTCTTTCCTCAGCACTCTCATATGCCCTTTCCTATTTTTCTTATTTCCGAGGATGGAAACAAAATTTAGTTTGGGGGGGGAGACACTCAGACCAATTTATTCCATATCACTTAACCCATACTCTTATACCATATTTTGATCTAATATAACATGCTCCGTACTCCCATATGATGTTGATAACATGTTTCTCCCATGTCACTATTGTTGTTCTTGTAAATACCCTCATTGATTTCATGTAACCCCTCATTGGTTTGCATATCAACATAGCTCTCTGGTCGTTGGGGGATGATATAGATACTATGCGGATTCTTCAATGACATTTAGATAGGTCAATCATTTGTGTCATAAAAAATTGGTTTTTTTAAGTATAGATCATGTAACTGCAATGCAATCGTGTAACCACAATGCAATCTTGCAACAACAATGTAGATCTTGTAACATATTTATTTCTTTGCATAATTTCACTTTAACAAATTCAAATCTACCACTTCGATGTTTTTCTACACATATAGGGCATACTTTGGCACCTATTCAATCGTAAGAGATGCAAACCGGTTTCTCTAAGGAACACAATCAAACCAAAAGTCAAACTTGAGAATTCAAAATAGTTAAAACTGCTTCGAGGGAACTTTTTAAATGTTGTCTGTAGGCAACTAGGCAACTGAGGTTGAACTAAGAAATTATAAGACATGGGTATTTTTTTGTAGAAAATAAACAATTGAGTAGCATGCGTGTGGTATTTCAAAAAAATGTAGAGGGACGGTTTTTGTAAGCATGTTTTTCAGGCAGTGTGTTTTTTTTTACTGATGTGTGAAAAAAAACTAGAATTCAATATTTTTCCAAAACAATATTTTTTTTTCTCATCAAAATGGAAATACTAATTACTAGCAAGATGAAAACTGATAAAATACACCATATCCAAATTGAAGCACTTGATTTGGCTTTAAAATGAGCCGGGGGCATGTATTTTTGTGCTTTTTTGGAAACATGGGAAACATTCATATTTTGTGAAGGACAACTAATAAAGTTTCCTAGATTCAGTTGAGGTATGGAAAGCCAAAGATAATCATCAATTATAGGTTCAATCTAGTAGCCAATAATATGATAAAGTTGGCACAAAGTGTAGTTGTGAAGATGATATGCGCTCCAACAATTTCCTGCACAAATCAAGGATGGGATCAAAATATTGTAAATTTTTTGTTGATTGCAGTCGATTAGGACAATGGGAAGTGATATCCATAAATAGTATCAAAGGAATATGGAATAGAGAAATAACACAAAACCTATGTATCCTTATGCAATAAAAATTCTATTTGCACCAACATTTCACTAGATATCTATTTTTCTTATTAATGATATGCTAGTTTATGGCATTCAAATCTGCAAAATATTCTTTTGTTGAAGTATCCCTATACCTGCAATACAAGATACCGTCACATCATAAAGAAATATTTTTTAGGATTATGAAGCAACATTTAGTGGTAGCTTGTTGAAGGCTAAATCACCAACACTAAAAGAAATCCAAGGAATCGTGTGTGTGCTTTTGAAAATGTTTTTAATTGGAAATATACCCATCCTCAAGGACATATTAAAACAAAAAATAATATCATAAAAAATTACATGATTTAATTCCTCACCTACAACAACAAATAAAGTTAACCATGGAAAATTTCTAATGCATTGATTTTTTTGAAAAGTGTAGAAATCAATTTGCTTGTATCTTGCAAATTGTGCATCAGAATGCTATCAAAGTTGGAGAAATGCATCAAGGTAGGTGGAATAAAATATAACAAGTTTCATCTCAAACCAATTTATATTTGTGAGAAAATAGTCCTTGTCACCTATAGACATTTTCATTTTTATCTAGATGCATGCATATGCGGACCATGATTTTTGGTGGAAAGAAGCATATAGCTAATAATAAAAACTCCAAAAACATTCACCTTAATATAGTTGATAAATTATGAGAATGTGGATGACCAAGATTTTTTCATGACATCTCATAATCCTTTGGAGATCCGATAACCATTTTTTCGCTTACATACTAGTGCAACCTTAAACAAAAATCCGTCATATGGGTTTTGTGTGCAGACTTCATAAGATGATTTTGTACCTATTGAACCAAATATTTGGTTGATAAATTATCATGGTTCAATGAACAATATATATGGCTAGTGCACAAACTATTAGTTCATCAATTTTCATTTATGATTTAATTTTCAATATTATGGTATTTCTACAAAAGAGAGAAGATTCTTTGTTGAAGTGGAAAAGAGATTAAGTCTAAGAAGTAGGTGTTTCCACACAAGAGCCAACACTCAAAGAATTGTGGTTTCCACACAAGAACTAACTAAAATAAGCTCGATTGAAACTCAAGCTCAAAGGTAAGTGTTGTCACACAAGAACACTTTCAAAACTCGTGGTTGTCACACAATTGCCAACCACAATTAGATGAACTACCACTAAAATATTTTTCATAAAAAGAAGACCCCATCGCACAGTTAGGATAATTAGATGCAAGGTTTCATGAGCATATGAAACATGTTTAGTTTTTGGGAGATGTTGAGTCACCAAATTGCCATCATTTTTACCATTATATCACATCATTTTCCTTGATTTTTAATCATTTTTGGTTTTCCCATAACCTTACATTAAGACCATTTTAATGTTTATATGAGGGATTAGACTTATTGTTTTTAAATGAATTTATTTTAGTATTTTGAGTGAATTTATTATTAAATATTAGAAAAATGGCATGTTGTCACTTAATATTGAAAGTTGGGTGAGTTTGGTGATGTTTACAGGTATATTTGGAGTTTCCAATAATGCTTATTTTTAGCACCTAGCTCCAAATTAAAATTTACTCTCCAACCATTTAAGATTTGATGGGGATTTAGAATGTTCATTCAAATATTTTGGATAGAGAAAAATGGTGAAGTTTGGGGATGATATTAGTTAACAATTATGACAAATATTTTGGATATATTGTTGACTTTCTAAATACTAGCAAATGGTTGTAACCTATTGAGAGAAAAGTGGATTTGAATTTATTAGTTCCTCATCTTATTTTCAAATAAAATTATGTATAAATAAGATTTCCTTCTCCATTCCAAGGAGAGGACTCTTGGAGAAAATGTCCAATTGATGATGGAGTGAATAAAACATCTTGAGAATTTATTCCATATGGATCCTAAGTTTTTAGTTTCATTATGTTTTATGATTTGATATAATTTATGATGTTATAGCTTAGTCCACTACCTTGTTCTTGGAAGAATTGATCTCACTCCAAATGGATCATGGTGGTATTTTATTTCATTATATGTAAGTCTGTTTATTTTACGCAAGTTTTTTTCCCTTCTCATCAAAATCATTGGTTCAGATACAATGTTTGTGTTTTCTTGTTTTGATATACAACAACTATATATTGGATATTTATTAATGCTAATGTCCTTTTGTTTTTAAAGTATTGTTTGTAGGGTGTGTGGATGGATCCTTGCTTGTTTCCTCTATATTTATTTTAGTTGTTTTGAGTGGAGGTAAATATCATTGGGGGTTGAGCGAGAAAATTGAGTTTTATTATGATGCAAGAGCATCGCTCCACCTCGGTAAATGCGCCAACAATCCAACACATAGGCATGCAATGGAGAAAGAGAGAGGCATTGACCCTCCCATTTTTAAATTCGAAATCTGATCCCATGGGGACTTGCATTTTAAGGCTGTAAGAACCAAGCCATACCTTTGTACAGGTAGTGACAATAGTAAGTTAGATTCGAAACTGCAAAATATTGTTTCACTTTCAATAACAAAGGTAGAGTATGTTGTTGCTACAAAGGCTAGTAAAGAGATGATTTGGTTACAGAGGTTTATGGAGGAATTGGGAAAGAAGAAGGAGAATAATAGGTTGTACTGTGATAGTGAGAGTGTCATTCAACTTGCAAAGAACTCAACCTTACATTTGAAAAATAAGCATATACAGTTGAGGTACCACTTCATATGATCTGCCTTGGAAGATGGACATTTGAGGTTGGAAAAGATACACACTAGCCAGAATCCCACAGATATGTTAACAAAGGGAGTAAACAGGGAGAAACTGAGTTCCTACTCAGTTTCAGTTGGTCTCCAAGAATGAATATGAAGATGAGAAATTTTCCAGGTCCAAGAATGTTCAGAGTCCATCATATACAACAACAGTGGAGTTGTTGAGATCAGTCTCCAAGTGGGATATTGTTGGTTGTGAATCTTGATTATCTTCCTAATTCAGAGGTCTTTTTTTTTCAGCCGTGTTTATACCCCATGAAGTATTTACACCCCAGAAGTATGTACACCCTTCCACATGGGGGAATGGAGAGGGGGGTTACCCCCTCCGTGAAAAAATTGCCTTGTAAATGTTTATTGAAATTTCATTGTAAATATGGATAGTTCATTATAAGGTCGCAGATCTAATGGTAGAAATTATGTTAGTTTTTTTTTCCCTAGAAGGCAACCCCCTTTTATGAGGGAAATGTATTGCAGGTAGGCAACATAGCGAATATTTTATTCTGAGATGTGAGATAGTGAGAGAAAGAAGAGTAAGTTACAACACGTTTGTTGTATGTTGTATCCCTTCATATCCTGGATAATAATAAAGGAATGACCTAGAAATTTCTTTGGTGGACGTAGCCCACACTGGGTGAACCACGTAAATCTGTGTCTCTATTGTATTGTGTATATTTTTTGTTTTGTTTCCACATTTGTTTTATTTTATTGTTACACTGTCATGATTTTCTAACAAGGGTCTCCTTAAATAGTTGATTGTAAACAGGTCTAGATCGTAGTTAGTTCTAGATCATCATTTATGTGATGAAGCCATAGGATTATGGTGTCTTAACTGATATAGTGATGGAACTAAGGAAGTGAAGAGGATAACCTCATAGATCCCTCTTTTGTAAAGAAGAGAGAGAGAGAGAGAGAGAGAGAGAGAGAGAGAGAGAGAGAGAGAGAGAGAGAGAGAGAGGTCTTAGAAGCCAAAATCAGGATAGAGCTAGAATAGGTGAAAGAACTGGGACCTTGTTGCAGTCCAATTTTTGTAAAAACATATTTTTTGACAAAGAAAGATAATAGAAAAGGATTTTTTACTGTACATGGTGTGTTTATGTATTTGTTTTCATTGTTATGCTTTTATATGTTATTCATGTTTTGAATGTATGAGCTGTGAAGTGTTGTAATTTTCAATTGTTTCTCGTCTTTGATTTTTGAGTGCAAGGAGTGCACATTTGTCTGCAAGGAGTGCATTGATAGGGGTGAGTTAACCTTAGAGAAGATCAAGAGAGATATCATTGAACCTTCATTAGCATAAGTGCAAGTGTGCACAGAGAGAACTCTTTTCAAGTTCAAGGAGAACATTATCAGAGGAAGATACTCACAGAGTTGTTGAACACTCTGTGGAAAAGCTCTGCAATGTGTGCATTGAGCAGAAGGTCTCTAGGAGGGAACAAAGTTTGCATTTGGAAGGAAACATAAGGATAGAGACACTTAGGAAACTGAGTATATTGAAAATATCAGAATAGATAATGCAAGGAGTGCATGGGAAGAGAACTTATTCTAAGTCCTAAATATCAAAAGAGACAACATGTTCAAGAGTGCAAGCGAGACCCAGATAGTCGAGTTTGCAGCAGAAAGTTCAAAGGTCGAAGCCTTTGAACACTTAAAAAATATTCCAAGCCAGAAGAAGTCAAAATCTCATGAGGAGGGGTGACAACAATCGTCAGATTGATTGTAGAAAGGAGCCTCAACCGTTAGATCTACATCTAATGAATGAAGGAAGTGCAGATGAGAGGAACAAACCTAATCCGTTGGATCTGAGCGCAAACATCCAATAACCATCGGATCCTAAGGTAAGTGAACATGAATTAACCCTTGTGTGTATAGGAGAGTGGACTCATCAAATTCCCAAAGTCTCGAAGTGAAAAGGGACTGTCCATTGTCCAGCGATAGGTGGCGAAAGATCTGATTTTTTGGGTGAAAGCACTCCGGGAGGAATGAGTGGGAAGGATTTGAAACTCCTGAAACCCAAAGATCCAAAGAAGATAGAGGCCATTAGATAAAGGGGGAGACACTCGTTAAGAGATCATGTGTTTCAGGTGAAAGCAATACGGGAGAAACAAGTGCATAGAAGTTTGAAACTCCCGAAGCCCGAATAGCCGAAGTGCCAAAGAGCTAAAGTGAATATGGACCATTAGATCCATAAGGGGACGTGGCGAATGATCATGAAATTCGGGTGAAAACACTTTGAGAGAACGTGAACGATGAAAGTTTGATATCACCGAAGATCGAACAACCGAAGTAGCTAGGAGTTGTTGATCTAGGTTGGAAAGGTGTCACTAGATCGTGAACTTCGAAGGATCGTACTCTGGGGTTTCTAAGAAGTTATGTTTTGGAATATCCACAAGTGTCAAACCCTAAAGAATTCATGGCCATAGATCCCAAAGGACATGTATCCTTTATCTGCGAGGGGATACATGGGGGAGAAAGATTCACTCCGTTGGACAACCATTGGATCAGGAAGGACATGTGTCATAGGATTCGACACTCTGAAAGGATTCACTCCAGATATTTGTGGAGGTTTAGATTTGAGATCGTCAAAGGATGATGTCCTGAAGTGGTTGAAATTCGTTGATCTGGAAGCGGACGCATGGTGCCAAATCTGGAATTCTGGGTATGGAGCACTCTCGAGGAAAACAGAGGGTGAAAGCGCTAAAGTCCCGAAGCAGATCTCGATCATTGATTGAGGAGGAGGTCGAAGGACCGTTTATTTGGTTGAGGGGGAAAAATTCCCAAAGCGAGAGCATAACTATCTATTGAGGAGGACACACGGAAGACGATCTGTCAGTTCGGAGAAATCTCTCCGGAAGAAATGAGAGTTTGAGAACTGAGATTCCCGAAGGCCGGACTCATCGAGGAGACCTTGGCCTCATATTTTAAGGGAGATGTGTTGAAAGATATTCCACTATGGAATATTTCCATACAGTGGAAAGAAAAGTTGAGAGTTGAAACTACTGAAGGACGAAAATCCAAAATACGTTGTAGCCATTGATTTGGAAGGGAGCTACGTGTGGAAAGATCATGGAGATATGGGATCATGCATGGAAGGAGGAAGGAAGGTGGTAAAAAAAGATTAGATCGCATCCGTTGATCATGGATTATCATCAAGGGGTCAGAGATCGACATACGAGCTGGATTGCATGGCCAGAACTTGCTCAGAGGATAAAAATCTCAGAGCGGGCCGCAATTTTAACCACAATTTTAATAAAGGGATATGTGGTAGTTGGAGGTGAATTGCGGGGTGAAAAGTGGGTTGGACTTAAACCACTCTTTCTCATGCTCAAAATCACTCATTTTCACAAAGACACAACCCAGGGCCTTATGAAGAAAGGGAATAGTGAAAAGGAGCTAGCACCCGCAAAATGAAGAGCACCCAGAGAGCGCAGACAGAGGGTGTGGGTATCACAGGACCTATGCCTAAGGAGTAAACAGGGCCTGTGTATGATTGTTTTGGGTTCAATACGGATCTCGAAGAGTTGATCTAACTCAAAATATTGAAATATCCTTGACCAGGAGGTTGCAGAACCCCAAGAGGGTAGGGAGCTGCATCAGATTATGTCATGCAAATGTTGTGTACCTCGCAGTGAAAGAAACATAACATGTTCCCTTGAAAACACTTCATTCTTACCCAACGAAGATCATCTCCTTTTCTTTTTGCAATTACTAGTGTGTGAAATAGAATAACCTTTAACATGCCTTGTTTTCTTTTGCAAATTCAAGAACAATGTCAATTGAATGTGGGAATAAGATTTGGTCTAAGAATTGCATACATGAATGATGAATATTTTCCTGAGTGAAATATTGTAGCCAATGATAGTGGAGAACTTTCTTGTTTTGTTGGCCAATGAATGAGTTTATTTTGATATCCTAGCAGTATAGTTTCATTTAATAAAGTCGAGATTGTTATTTCTCACATATTAAGTAGTCATTCATGTTCTAATCTATGCATATACAATGTTGGAATCTCTAATCTTACACCCTTGGGTTGATGATTTAATGTCCAGAAATTAGACATATAATTTGATAGACAATGTATTTCTTAAGGTCGGTAAGCCATGAAACAGAGACATGTTTACCTTACATCTTGTTCCGGCACTGCAAGATTTTGAAAAGTGGCTCATTGGCTTCATAGGACCTATCAATTAACGAACTAGACATTATAAGGAATGATATATTATCATTGCAACAAATTACTTGACTCATTAGGGATGAGGTAGAACCCTTTAAGGATTGTTCTACAGACATAGTAGGAAGGTTCATATTTGAGAACATTATTGCTTAGTTTGGGTGTCCTAAAAGCTTAACCAGTGATCAAGGATCTAGTTTCATCAGTGAGACAATTTCCACTATTACTTGGTAATTTTTTATCCAAGATCACAAGAGTAGTGCTTATCATCCATAAGCCAGTGGAATGGTGGAAGCATCCAATAAGATTATAGAGAATAGGTTGACTAACTTGTGTTGTGATAATTTAGATGACTGGGATGATTGATTTCATGTTCTTCTTTGGGCATATTTAACCACTACCAATAAGTTACATAACTTTATTTCTTTCCAACTGGTGTATGGGAAAGAAGAAGTAGTATCATCCAGATTCATCACCCCTAGTATGTATATTGCATAGGTAACTCGTATGATAAATGATGAATCAGTTGTAGAAAAAGTCGCGAAGTTGTTAGACTTGGATGAAGCAATATTTTTAGCATATGTTCATCAGACAGTGGAAAAGGCAAGGCATAAATCTTGGAATGATGGGCATATTAAAACCAAGATTTTTTCACAGGGTGAAGAAGTTTTTTTATATGAAATCAAGTATCAAAATCATACTGGAAAGTTAGATATGCATTGTCTTGGAAAATTTGTACTTGTAGCAATTCAAGAGTCAAGATTCGTTAGACCAATGCAACTAGATGGTGTTCTTTATCCGGGATGGGTGAACGACATACACTTGAAGCGCCATATTTCTGCTCATTAAATAAATTTCCTCTGCACTCCTGTCACATGGATTGAATGAAGTAAATAGGATTTATTTTTGTTTCTATTCAATACTATTCTATCAATAAAGGTCCACATGTCACTCGGTTCTAGAGTCTAGTTCTCATTCTTAGTTAGTTAAGTCCTAGTTATATCATTGTGGTCTCAGAAGTCTACGTCAAAACTTTTTTTGAATTCAATATCTTATGTTTTTTTAATTACTGTCATTTCTCTTTTCACATTGTCAATTGAATGCAACCATACTTTCCTGTCACCATCTAGTCTCTGTTAGTAAGAGTAACTTATGTTAGAAATTTTTCCATTATGTTTCTAGGTAGCCTCCAGTGAGTTAGTTGATTTCCAACATATCATTCCATGTTGAATATGTATTGGTAATTATGATCTTTATTGCCCAAATCATTTATGTATTTTGTCGAATCTATTGGTCATATCTACTCTCGATGTTTCTTAATTATGTGATATGATCTTAATGCCATTTTTTAATACCCATTCTGCATCACCTCTTACACGACTTTTTATAACCTAGTGGTGACTACTTGTACAAGTCATTGTGTTTTGTTTTCTTGTATGAATATTCAACTCTAGAGCCCGCTAGTAATTCTATGAGTACACATCCACGTTCTCATCCTCTAATTATATTTGGGTATCAAGAAATGTGTTTCGTCATGGTTCATTCCACTAGTGCTCAGGGTGCACTTTCGAATATTGTTGTTCCTATGGATATCCATGATTTGCGAGTTTATATTTTGGGCGATCTATAGGGTAAAGTGAATGAGAATTAGTTGCTTGACATCAATTTTTTAGATGGGTGCTTGTTTCCCGAGATGAAGTTTGATGTATACACAAAATATTTTCCCCTACCTTCTAGAGAGGTGGATGTACAATGTAATATTTCCTATGTTCTAAGGGATTCAAGTATAAATAGCATGTGGTATTTACCCGTCTTTGGTACCACTGTCGAAATGGTTGGTTGCACCAGGTTTATAATTAGTCAGGTGCACAATGGCTCATTGTGGCTGGAACAAGAATATCCAATCCATGTTTTTTATATCCATCAATTGACATGCCTTTCAATGGAGAGAGAAGATGTCACAAAGGGATTCCAAGTTTTAGGGAAGCATGGCCAAAAGAAGGAAGAGCTCAACTTATATGATAATTTTTGTACTAGGAGTGGAGGTCATCGATCCCTCATGGAGCCAATCACCAATATCCTAGTTATCTACACATGCTATTTGATTGTGGTAAAAGTGATGGCGAACTATTCCAAGGGAGAGTGCATACTAGATGCTCTAACCATTGTTGATTTTTGTGTGTAGGGAGCAACAATGAACTGTTGCAAGTATTTTTTGACTGAGATACCACATGCTTGCATGGATATGCATGAGAGGGATGGATACTTAATTTATGGATATATCTTAGTTGCATTCACCATGTGGAAATGGAAGCCACCATAAGGAAGGGAGACGACAATGAATCTAGAAAACCAAATTGTTGGCAAATGTTTAACATGTAGCGTGTGCTTGTCATTGATGGAAAGTACAACAATGAAGATGGCATGGGTACATGAAGAATGTATAGAGGATTGTTTGGCATGTTATACAGACAGCGTAGACGTGTCATTGATGGCAAGTACAGTAGTGATGATGGCTTGAGTACAACAACGATGATCAGTGGTACAGTGATAATCAGGGAAGAGCAACAACTGTGTTGATTTTCATGAATTCTCGATGGCTGTCATATCTGAATAAGAGCATGTTGAAGAGTAAAGGTTGAGAAGCATTTATGTTCATTGGATCCGATCCAGAATTCCCAACAGAAGGAGGGCCGTCAGATCTGAATAAGAGCATGTTGAAGAGTAAAGGTTGAGAAGCATTTCTGCTCGTTGGATCCCATCCAAAATTCCCAACAGAATGAGGGCCTTCATATCTAAATATAGACAAGAAGAGCGTGCAGAAGAGGAGGATATATCTCAAGTGTTAGATTTGAGTGCAGGGTCCGACCACCATTGGATAGAGTAGAACCTGCATGTTATTTAAAGTGCAAGGAGTAGAGGGCTCACAAAATCCCGAAATAAGGAAGACCGCCCATATTCAGGAAAGACACGTGGGGATATATCATCAGTTCGCTGACTGGAGAGTCAAAGGAACGGGGTTCCTTAACTTCTCGAAATTGCGATGTAATCTGAGTCGTTAGATTAAAGTTGAATCTGGACCGTTGATTGCAGTCCTTGTCGGAGTTTTGGGGATCTAGAGTTGGACATGTCAAAGATTATTGACATCAGGAATCCCGATATCGCAATATGTGAAATCACGATGTAATCCGAGCCATCATATTAAGGTTGAATCTAGACCGTTGATTCCAGTCCGTGTCAGGGTTTCAAGGATCGCGTGCTGGAGATGTCAAAGAAACAATGCAACAAGAATGTCGATTTCACGATATGCGAAATTGCGATTCAATCGCAGTCGTTGAATGAAGCTCAGATCTGGACCATTTATCTAACTCCATGTCAGAGTTTCAAGGATCGCGTGTTGGAGATGTCAAAGAAACAATGCAATAGGAATCCTGATTTTGCGATATGCAAAATTGCGACTTAATCACAGCCGTTGAATCAAGATCAAATATAGACCGTTGAGCCAACTCCATATCGGAGTTTCATGAATCGCGACATAGAGAGAAAAGAAAACAATGCAACAAGAATGTCGATTTCATGATATGCAAATTCACGATTCAATCACAGTCGTTGAATCAAGATTGAATCTGGACCATTGAATCCAAGTCCATTTCGGGAATTCGAGGATCGAGTGTTGGAGATGTCAGGGAATGCTACCATCAAGAATTTCAATATTGCGATATGCGAAATCGTGATGTAATTGCAACCGTCAGATCAAGATGTGATCTAGACCATTGATACGACCTCTTTACGGAGTTTCATGGATCGGGATTTAGAAGTGACAAGAAAATTCACCACAGGAATGTCGAAATCGCGATATGCGAAATCATGAAATGATTTAAGCCGTCAGATCAAGTGTTGATCAGGACCATTGATCCCATGCCATTTCAGTGTATCGGGGATCGCGACTTGGAGATTTGAGATGCCTGATCTCCAGAATCACAAAATGCGAAATCGTGAAAGCGCCTTATGCATAAGGTTGTGGTCACATCGCTTCGTCAAATCAACGAGAGGTAGAGGAGGGAGCTAGAGCAGCCAAGCTCCTTCTCGGAGCTCGTGACATGGAGACTCAAGATGTCTCATCGCAGAATCTCCGAATTGCAAAAGTGTGAAATGGGTAAATAATACAAGAACCCATCAGAGTTAATCCAATGATGGAGGTGAAAATGAGCACGATCAGAGGGATAATGTTCATCCTCACAGTGTAACTTCTAGAAACCATTGATGGTTTCTACCAGAGGATGCGAAGAGACTTTTGTGTGAGTTCCAGAGGAGATGAAGAGTTACAAGGAATCTTCCAGTGGAATGAAGACGATTCATGGAGGAAATTGATAGCTAGATGAGGGTTGGAACCTATAACTGAAACAAAAAGGATAATCTCGACTATGCTAGAGAAGATGAAGAGTCTCAACTGCCAGAGAGGCTGAGGAATCTCAACATAACACCCAGTGAAGCTGAACATGTGGTTGAACTGCCAGAGAAGTCGAAGAGTAGCGATGGTGATCATGCAGAGCACTTGAGATGTGGAGGAGATTGTCATAGTATGAGCATTGAGAGGAATGGTGAATATTGTATGCACAAGATGCACAGAAGCTAGGTACACATGGTACAGAGAAGAGAAGCGGTTGTTGTTGTCGATGGTGTTGTTGTGGTTATTGTTGTTGAAGGTGATTCATGTGTGAAGAAGGAGGAGAGAGCAGCAGCTGAATTGAATATAAGAGGAAATTTGTAGTGAATGGACATGGCACACAGAGCATAAAAAGCAGAAGAACAAATAGTGCAAGTCATGTGTGTGGGAAGGCAGTGAGGCAGACAGAGCAACGAAATGCAGCAGAACAGTGATGAGTCTAGTAAGCCATTGTTGAACATTATATCACTGTAATAAGTTTCAGTAGCAAAGATTCATATTCCAAGGAGGTAGGGAGGCGCTAGGGAGGACTGTTGTCCTCGGAGATTCAAGTGGGTGCTTGAACACAGGGAGTTGAAGATACCATCTAGTTTCATCCAGAGAAATCAGGGTGGCAGGGTGGTGCTAGGGAGAACTCTTGTTTTCTATTATACAGGTTGGTGCATGTATAATTGGAAGTTGGTGCTTACATCCAGTTGGTGTTGGAAACACTCAGGGAGTTGG
>JZKD02S2241235.1:343659-360325 GCA_000966675.3 Picea glauca
AGTACAGTTTGAAAAGATACAGATGAAAGAAGATGAAACTGTTGGAAAATACTTTCTGAGAGTAGAAGAAATGGTAAATGCAATGAAGGCACTTGGTGAAACAATTGAGGAACCCACTTTAGTTTAGAAAATTTTGAGATCTTTGCCAGATAGGTTCAACCCAAATGTCTCAGCTATAGAAGAACTTAATGATATAAAGACTTTGTCCTTTGATCAACTTCTAGGAATTTTAACTACATATGAGATGAGGATAGTTACAGATAAACCCGCCTCTAGAGAAGCATCATTTAAAGCAAATAAAAATGAAGATTCTGAGCCTGATGAAATTGAAGCAAAATTCGTGAGAAGACTAAAGAAAGGATCAGGCAAGTACCGAGGTAAGCTTCCCTTCAAATGTTTCAACTCTGGTAAGATAGGTCATTTTGCAAATAAATGTCCACACAAGAAACACGATCAGAATTATGAAGGTGAAGAGAAGCACAAATCCGGGAGATTTGATAAAAATAAAAGTTTATGTGTAAACAATGATGACTGCTCAGAAGAAACCGATACTGACTCTTCCTATGAAGATAAGGTAAATGAATTCATGCTTATGGCCAAAGAGGATTGTGATAATGAAAGCAAGGTTAGTGATGATAATGATGAAGAATTTGTGGTTGATATGGAAGGAGAACTGATCAGTGCACTGGAAGAGATTGACAGACTAAGAATTAAGAACAGAAAGCAAAAACAATTGTTGATATAGTTTGAGAAAGACAGTAAACAACCTGATGAAGACTTTTCCCTACTAAAAGTGGAATTAGAAGAGGCAAAGAAAATCAAAGAGATTCTAAAACATCAACTATCATAAAAGAGGGCAAGATCTGAAGCTCTGGAAGAAGAAGTAGTGAAAACTAGGAAAGAGATGGAGAAGTTTCAAGCATTGTATCATCATAATTTGTCCAGTATCAAAGACTCAGAAGGATTAGCCACCATTCCGAATCAGCAAAGGAATCCAAAGATGAAAACTGGTTTGGATTATGAAGAGGGATCAAGTAGTGGTCAGCCAACAAACAAAGAACCCATCAAGTTTTTCAAATCTAGTGTCCATGTTAAATCGACAACCAATGAAAACAACAAACCTACAGAAACAAAGGAAGACAATCAGCCACCCAGGACAATTAAAGGAAAAAGTGACAAAACTAAATCTGTAGAACAAAGAAATAATGCACTCCCTACTCAAAGACATCATCAACATGAAAGAAATCGATTTTCTCAAAGAAGACAACCATTTTCCAGGTACACATAATTTTTCTATGGATATTGTTTCTATTGTTCTAACTTTGGTCACAAAGCTGTAAATTGTTCCTTAAGACTTAGACATGAGCAATTAATATTTCCAAGGAATAAATATCTACCACAACAAAGAATGATACAACAAAGTAACAAACCATCACAGACTGCAAATTTCCAAATTACGTCTAGAGACATGCAACTAAGGAGGTCAAGGATTAATAAACATTCAATGAGTAAACAATGTTGCAACAATAACTTTGATCTATTAAACAATGAGATTGAATGCTATAACTGTCACAACTTTGGCCACAAAGCTGCAAACTACCATCTGAAGAATTACAAAGTAGATCCAAGGATAAAGTTCTTAGATAAAAAGGCGAGTACATGGAAAAGGAAAGATATTGAAAAATGTGATCTAGCACTTTCAATTCAAAAACAAAAGGCCTCCGGAAATATAGAAAGTGGATGTTCCAAGCACATGACTGGAGACAAGGATAAGCTATTGTCCATAAATAAAAGAAAAACAGGAAATGTGATCCTTGAAAATGATGAACCAGGTAAAATCAAGGATAGAGGGATGATGAGTTTGAGTAATGACAAAGGAGATGCCCAGTACGTTCTGCTAGTGGATGGTCTGAAACATAATTTTCTCAGTACAAGTCAAAAATGTGATAGAGGCAGTGAAGAGGTGATCATGTCCAAAGAATGTGAGGTAAATATAAACTCAAAACAAGTGGTGAATGAAAGTATAAAGAAAATTAATGATGTTGAAATTGAGTCCTCCCTTTCAAGTAAAGAAGAAGATTCAGATACAATAAAAGCATGTTCAGTTAGCATTAACCTCATGGATGAAGTAGGAGAAGAACCATGTCATAAACAAAAGTCTTGAAGTCTTGAAGGTTGAGAAGAACCATGTCATAAGAATAAGTCTTGAAGGCTGAGAAAGAAGACACCCAAATCAAGTTCTTGAGCAGATCCATGACTCTAGACAAGGTCTTGGATAGCCAGAGATCACCAAATGACAAAACCGATATTGGATACAACAAGGTAGAAATCAATGCTCCTAAGAAACCTGATATAGGTCCTTCATTTGTGAGAAAGAAAAGCAGGCGTGAGAGTGGGTGTAGCATTTTTCTCCTCTGAGTGAATATGGACATAAAAGACCTGGATTGAATGCATCATGGAAGAAAAATGAAAATTGCAGTAATAGAGATCGATGAGATTCAATGGGGAAATCCAAGGGCTATTTAAAAGGTACAAGTTACAATTGCACAAGGTTCAAGTAGGACAACAACATTCTGATGTACAATATGATACACATGACATCCTGTAGAGTCAACAAGAGGAAAGACCATGTCAAGGAAAGTTAACCATTTAGGAACAAAGGGGGAAAATAGTTAGAAGCAGAGAGATAATAGTGACAGGGGGATTCATCCACTCATGAGAAGATTGATAAAGGAGTCTGAGTAAGAGAGGTGAGCAATTTTGAATTTTCCACAGAGGATACAGTGGAAGATGAAGATGAACAGGTCCAAGAATCAGAAAGAGAAGACTTTGGTTTAGATACAAATATTTTACAAGCCTCAAATGAGAGAGTCCATCCTGTCAGGGGTAGTTTGCATTGGTTTAATATCTGATACTTCCTAAAATACTGCAACAGCTCAGGGGGAGCATGTTCTCTTTGACATTGATGTCAAACGGGGAGAAAAGAATCTGGGTGCCTTTGTTGCCATCAATGCCGAAGGGGTAGATTGTTGGAAAATGTTTAACAGGTAGCATATGCTTGTCATTGATGGAAAGTACAACAATGTAGATGGCATGGGTACAGGAAGAATGTACAGAGGATTATTTGGCATGTTTTACAGGTAGCATAGACTTATCATTGATGGAAAGTATAGTAGCGATGATGGCTTGAGTACAACAACGATGATCAATGGTGCAGTGATAATCGGGGAAGAGAAACAACTATGTTCGTTTTCCTGAATTCGCGATGGCCGTCGGATCTGAATAAGAGCATGCTGAAGAGTAAAGGTTCAAAAGAATTCATTGGATCCCATCCAAAATTCCCAACAGGACGAGGGCCATCAGATCTGAATAAGAGCATGTTGAAGAGTAAAGGTTGAGAATCATTTTTGTTCGTTGGATCCCATCCAAAATTCCCGACAGAATGAGGGCCGTCAGATCTGAATATAGACAAGAAGAGCGCGTGGAAGAGGAGGATAGATCTCAGACGTTAGATCTGAGCGCAGGGTCCGACCACCATTGGATCGAGGAGAACCTACACGTTCTTTAAAGTTAAAGGAGTAGAGGTCTCACAAAATCCCGAAAGAAGGAAGACCGTCCATCTTTAGGCAGGACACGTGGGGATAGATCGTCAGTTCGTTGACTGGAGAGTCAAAGGAACAGGGTTCCTTAACTCCTCGAAATCGAGATGTAATCTGAGCCGTCATATTAAAGTTGAATCTGGACCATTGATTCCAGTCCTTGTCGGAGTTTCGGGGATCGAGAGTTGGACATGTCAAAGATTATTGACATCAGGAATCCCGATATCGTGATATGCAAAATCGTGATGTAATCTAATTCGTTAGATTAAGGTTGAATTTGGACCATTGATTCCAGTCCATGTCGGGGCTTCGAGGATCCCGTGTTGGAGATGTCAAAGAAACAATGCAACAAGATTGTCGATTTCGCAATATGCGAAATTGCGATTCAATCGCAGCCATTGAATCAAGCTTAGATATGGACGATTGATCTAACTCCATGTCGGAGATTCGAGGATCACATGCTGGAGATGTCAAAGAAACAATGCAATAGGAATCCCGATTTCGCGATATGCAAAATCGTGACATAATCCCAGCCGTTGAATCAAGATCAGATCTGGACCGTTGAGCCAACTCCATATCAGAGTTTCATGAATTGCGACATAGAGAGACAAGAAAATAACCCAACAAGAATGTCAATTTCATGATATGTGAATTCGCGATTCAATCGCAGTCATTGAATCAAGATTGAATCTGGACCGTTGAATCCAAGTCCATTTCGGGAATTCAAGGATCGAGTGTTGGAGATGTCAAGGAATGTTAACAACAAGAATTTCGATATCGCGTTATGCTAAATCATGACGTAATTGCAACTTTCAGATCAATATGTGATCTGGACCATTGATACGACCTCTTTATGGAGTTTCGTGGATCAAAATTTGGAAGTGACAAGAACATTCACCACAGGAATGTCTAAATCGCAAAATGATCTGAGCCGTCAGATCAAGTGTTGATCAGGACCGTTGATCCCATGCCATTTCGGGGTATCAGGGATTGCGACTTGGAGAGTCGAGATGCCTCATCTCCAGACTCATGAAATGAAAAATCACGAAAGCACCTTATGCATAAGGTTGTGGTCACATCCCTTGGTCACATCAGCAAGAGGTAGAGGAGGGAGCTAGAGCAGCCAAGCTCCTTTTCATAGCTCGTGACATGGAGAATCAAGATGTCTCATCGCAGAATCTTCGAATTGCGAAAGTGAGAAACGGGTAAATAACGCAAGAACCCATCAGAGTTAATCCAACAATGGAGGTGAAAATGAGCACGATCGGAGATCTAATGTTGATCCTCACAATGTAACTACTAGAAACCAATGATGGTTTCTACCAGAGGATGCGAAGAGACTTCTGTGTGAGTTCCATAGGAGCTGAAGAGTTACAAGGAATCTGCCAGTGGAATGAAGATGATTCGTGGAGGAAATTGATAGCTGGATGAGGCTTGGAACCTGTAACTGAAATAGAAAGGATAAGCTCAACTATGCTAGAGAATATGAAGAGTCTCAACTACCAGAGAGGATGAGGAATCTCAACATAACACCTAGTGATGTTGAACACGTGGTTGAACTGCCAGATAAGTCGAAGAGTAGGGATGATGATCACGCAAAGAAATTGAGATGTGGAGGAGATTGGCATGGTATGAGCATGGAGAGGAATGGTGAATATCGTATGCACAAGATGCACAGAAGCTAGGTACACACAGTACATAGAAGAGAAGTGGTTGCTTTTGTTGATGGTGTTGTTGTGGTTGTTGTTGTTGAAGGTGATTCATGTGTCAAGAAGGAGGAGAGAGAAGTAGTTGAATTGAGCAAAAGAGGAACTATGCAGTGAATGAACATGGCACACAGAGCATAAAAAGTAGAACAACAGATAGTGTAAGTCATGTGTGTGGGAAGGCAGTGAGGCAGACAGAGAAACAAAATGTAGCAGAACAGTGATGAGTCTGGTAATCCATTGTTGAACATTATATCACTCTAATAAGTTTCAGTATCAAAGATTCATATTCCAGGGAGGTAGGGAGGTGTTAGGGAGGATTTTTGTCCTCATAGGTTCAAGTGGGTGCTTGAACACAGGGAGTTGTAGCTTCCATCTGGTTGCAGCCAGAGAAACCGGGGTGGCAGGGTGGTGCTAGGGAGAACCCTTGTTCTCTGTTATACAGGTTGGTGCCTGTATAATTGGAAGTTGGTTCTTCCATCCAGTTGGTGCTGGAAACACTCAAGGAGTTGGTGCTTCCTTCTAGTTGGTGCTAGAAAAACTAGGGAGTTGGTGCTTCCTTCTAGTGGGTGCTAGAGAAACCAGGGAGTTGGTGCTTCCTTCTAGTGGGTGCTAGAGAAAATAGAGAGTTGGTTCTCTCAGCAAGTTGCACCTTGCAAAACAGAGGTTGTAGCCTCATTATGAGTTGGTGCTCATATGTATGATAATGTAAAGAATGTAACTATTACTTATCATATAAAGAAAAAGAGGTTTTTACCCTTTATGGGTTTCCTCAGGAAATATCTGTCTCTGTGTATCACATGTGTGTGACTGATGTTGAATATGCTATTGCTTACTTCCTTGCACTATTGTGATTGTCCTTTAGTGTTTCTGTAAAGAGTTTAAAATAGGATTATTTTTTAATCTCGGTAACAACTGATTCACCCCCCCCTCTCAGTTTTCCAACAATGAGGTTTGAGCCCTAGGAAGAAAGAACAAATGCCACAAATGTATCATTCAACGATTTTTCTTTCCTACAATGGTACAAAAAATTAATCAAGGCCACCCAATGCATGAGGATTCCGCAGGAATTTCTCAACCTACACATGAAAAAAATTTCATTTGGAATGAACATGGATTACACCTTTGTGAGGCCATGAGATACACATATTGAGAAGTTTCACACTCCCCCTCTTCCATATTATCTTGATGAAGAAGTATTGGACATGGATGTTTGTTGATGGCCTGGTGTAAAGAGGGTGAAAATACCTCAAGCATATCCTATCAATTGTCCTTGATTTCATAGTGGGAGGCTCCATATACTACCAATGTTCCTAGTTCTAGCAAAGTACAGAAAATACAACAAACTCCTTGAGATTTAGAAGAGGAAGAGAAAGATTTAGTAATTCTGGTTCATGATTTTCTGTAATTTCCATCAATTCTTGATACTTCTATATTCATAGGTAAGGAGTTCAGAGAGGTATTTGAGAGTACTTTTTCAATTACCACCAAGAATCATCACACCATTTCCCCATATTCATTTACTACACCCCCTAACATCACTTGTGTCATTGCAATTGCTTCACTTCCTCCGCAGAAATGAGTTTTTTCCTTTGTTGCATCCAAATTCCTCATTATTACCATCATCAATGGCATTGTCGTTACTATTTCTAAAACTCATCCCACCCTCATTGATGAAGAGACCATTCCACCGCAAACTACCCCACTGTGACTATTCCACCAGTCATCTCACCATCCCCCATTCATATTGATAACAAAACAACTAAGCTTGAGTCTATTGATCTATCACATGCAACCAACATAAGTATTGTCCATGTCCCATTTCCTTCATATCATGTTCTGCACATAAATATCCCCCTTCCTCAAGAAACTATCCTCAATATGGACATAGAGAAATATGTAGAGGGAAAGAATCAATCAAGTCCATATTCTTCACAAAACCCTATGGACATCCAATAAGAAGCCACTTCATCCCACAACACGAGTTCTATCCAGGAACAAGTGACACCCTTACTTCAAGATCCTAAGAAATGTTGCGCAATCGTACAACTATGTCTAAGGGGAATATACATTGTCTCCTTGCTTCCCTAGGATGTTCAAGAGAGACTCGCATGAAGTTTCCAAGCTACTTCTCTAGTTCCTGATGGCGCCAACACTCTTATCATTTTAGAGAGGTTAATTTCAAGTGGAAAACCACTTGACTGAAGGGTGTCGATGGATCAGTCCCTCACTAGGGAATACTTTACAGGATGATCAACCCCAAAACTGTTGAACATAAAGCATACCTCAACTGCCCAGATCGAGCAGTGAAATATTTCCATAGAACAGGACAATGAAGACTTCACATAGTAGATGTAAAAATTGCATCAGGACTTAGTAGCAGTATCCGAGGATAGAGATCAAGCAAACAATTTTTGAAAGAAATTTAAATCAACATTGGATGTTGTTGTTGGAAAGTTGGTTGAAGTTTGGCCTAAGTTTTGGAATGTTTCCCCTCAACTTCCAAAAGACATTACTCATTTTTCCCCATTGCAACATGTTGAATTTATGGAAAATGCATGGTCCCAGTTGGTCAAGAAAATGGACACTCTACAATAGAAAATTGAAACAAATCGGTTGAAAGAGAAAGAGAAACCCAAAGCTATGCTCGATAATATCACACAAGTAGCCATGGAAGGGCATGACAATAGATCCTCCATGCATGAATAGACTGGTAAATGTAGTACAAATTTTAGTATGGTCAATGATTGGGTCGGTCTGTTGGAAAGAAGGATTAATCCGATGGAAGAATTCAGAGTCTAGATTCAGTAGATGAATACAGAATCACATGATCTAACAAATCCTATTGCATAGTAGGCTAAGTTTGTGGAAATTCTAGAATTTGACAATAGGCTTGATGAAATGTTCCAATCTGCCAAAACTACCAAGAAGGAACTCTGTGGATTCAAACCTACAGTTCAATTTGCATATGTACAGATGCACCAATTGTATTTTATTGGAGACACAAAGTGGTAGACTCTTCTTGCTACGAATCATGTGGAACCGAATGTTGTTGCAACACAATAATTTGTTGTGGGAGATTCTATTTTGGCACAGAAATGGCAAGATTGTTTAGAGAATTATGACAAATTATTCCAAAATGCACTCAAGATTGAACTGAAGTTGGACCCTTCATTTGAGGAAGGCCCCGGGAAATAAACTGAAGGTTGACTTAGGATGATTCAATAATTGTGGTCAGGGCCCCTTGGGGCCTCCGTTTTGATGAATCCTCAGTTTTGATAAAACATTATGTGTCACTTGGATGTCTAGAAGCAACATAAAGCTTCAAATGCATCCTATGAAAGAAGGAAGTCTAGTAGATGGTGAAAGACACAATACCATGAGAGGAAAGAAAGGAATACATGAAGTGGAGAAGAGAGGATTTGATTTAGTCAATAGAATTTATGAAATAAGTGAAAGTATAAATAAAAGATAAATGTAAAGGGAAAGAGAAAATGAAATTGTTCTGACTATTGGGTGTTGTTATTAGTGTTATTATTATGTTTGGATTATTCATTATCTTATTATTTTTGAGTATTGTGGTAGTCTTTGTTGATACCATTGTTTCATCTGTCGTAGGTTTTGAGTCTATAACGATTCATGAGGGGTTAGATTTTGATGAGAAAGACAATGTATTGAATATTTTCATATTTTGGGAAGAAATTTGTTAGAACTAAGAGTATGACATCTTTGCGTTGCTACAATTTAATGAAATAGTGTGATCTAGGGCCATAATGAAATAGTGTGATTTAGGGCCATAAAAAAAATTCTTTATCGTTATTTGTCTCTATTGTGAATGGATCTATGTTTCTGTTGCATATTTTCTTCTTCTTATCTAGTTAAGATTTGAATATTGTCACAACTTACCTCCAAGGGTTAATCTATGAATATGATTAGAGTAGAGTAATATCTCATGCCGTGTTCTTTATAACTCCCTTAATACTACAATTCTTGTATATGCTTTGGGTGAGACTTCCTTCCTTTGTGGAAGGATGAAAATGATATCGTTCCTAGAATACAACGATACTTTTTGTTGGTAATTGTTGAGAAACCTGGTCTTGATTTTGCATCAACATCCTCATGTAGGTAGAATAATATATTTTCCATTCAATAAAGTTCGACATTAGTTAATAATTCCTACTTAACAATGTGAACAGGTCTAATGTAAGAAGACTTAATAGAATCCTATTCTTCTATAAATATATTCCTCTAGAATTTACTTTAGACCAGATAATTAGTATAAATAAGAGTAGGAGGCATGAGAAATCTTTGTATTGATAACTAGAGGTTTCCCCCTTGGAGAGGCAAGTGAACATTGATTTCTTTCAATAAAGGTATTATTGTTGGGATTTGTTTTCTCATTACCTGTTTGTTCCACTCATACTTGTTGAATATTATTGTTCTTATTGCATTAAATCTGTTTCCTTACACTCTATGCTAAATGTGATCTTTTGTGCGAAGAAATTTACCTCATTTTAATATCACAGATCATAACCTGTGCACACTTATTTTTACTTTATTTGTATGTTTGAAGATTCGACAACTTTGCAAATGTCCTTTTTCTCCACTTAATTCAATTCCACGGAATACAAAGACTTAATAAAAAAAATGTGTTCTTCTATAATTTCTTTCCCAAATTTTTATTCCCCTCACCCTGCTTTGGCATCTTGCAATAGATATGCTATGATATTAGTATAATTTTTCAAATGCATAGTCAATGAATTAAATACAAATCAACAATACATTTCCTTCTCGGTATGTGAAGCATTCATTACATCTGTCTTCCATGATATTTCAATTGCATACATTATTTAATTGTGTACACACTTATTTTTACTCAATTTTATGTGCGAAGCTTCGACAACTTCGCAAATGTCCTTTTTCTCCACATAATTTACTTATGTAGAATACAAATACTTAATAATAAAAAAGTGCTCTTTTATAATTTCTTTCCCAAATTTGTATTCCCCTCACCCTGCTTTGGCATCTTGCGATAGATATGCTATATGATATTAGTATAATATTTCAAATGCATATTCAATGACTTAAATACAAATCAACAATACATTTCCTTCTTGGCATTTGAAGCATTCATTACATCTGTCTTTTGTGATCTTTCAATTACATACATTATTTAATTGTGTGCACACTTATTTTTACTAGATTTTATGTGCGAAGCTTCAACAACTTCATGAATGTCCTTTTTCTGCACATAATTAACTTCTACAAAATACAAAGACTTATTCTAAAAAAAGTGTTGTTCTATAATTTATTTCCCAAATTTTTATTCCCCTCACCCTGCTTTGGCATCTTGCGATAGATATGCTATGATATTAGTATAATTTTTCAAATGCATAGTCAACCACTTAAATACAAATCAACAATATTTTTCCTTCTTGGTATGTGAAACATTCATTACATCTGTCTTTCGTGATCTTTCAATTACATTCATTACATCTCAAATTGAATTTTCAATTATGTGTTCATTCTTTATGATTTTTCAATGAAATATCATGTTAAGTTCTCTAAGTATGACTCTATTTAATTTCATTAGACAAATAATATTTTGACCTTTATGATACGATTTATAAATATTTGATCATATAGTGAATAATGAATAGAATAGAGCCCGATCCTTTACCAATAATTTCTTTCCTTATGAATGTTTACTGCTCCATTCTCAACTTTTGTTTTAATTATATGTACAATAAACATTTACACTTTTCTATTTATTTGCTTAAAAAAATGTAAGAGGATTTATCCTTCTTGTGGTGTCTTCAATACTTAAACACCCTTGGAAATCAACAATACTAATTGAACATTGTCAAGAACACTAACATATCTCTATGCATTGTCTTCTTTACCATTCCCATTTAAAAAAAAAAAACTTTTTTCTATTAAGTTAGAAGTTTGAGAACTCCTCTTCTTTTGTAGTGTCTTTCATATCTTTCGTGCTCTAGACATTTTCTTTTCTGATCTTTTCATTAAGAAGAAATCATACTAGTAATCAGTTCTTGACATGATATTATGAATTTCAATGTTGTGCACAAAGAATATATATTGTGAGGGACCTATATCCCATTTGTTGTGTGCAAAACCTAACTTTCACACACTTTACATTTCTTCCAATGCATCTTAATCTCTGCACACTTTACATTGCTTCCTGCTTATATTTCAAGATGTCGTGATCTTAATATTAATTTTCAAATGCAGAGTCAATAACTTAAGTAGAAAAAAAAAGCACAAAACATCAATTCAATCATAGACCATGACAAGGCACATCCACTATTTCTCATAATAGAATTTGTAACCTATATTTCAACTTATTTCATATTTTTGTGAGTGCTACTCGACATCTACTTCTACAACATATGTAACCAAAATTTTGAAAGGTTCAATTATAAAATTATATATATAGAAAAACAAGGTTTTTTTCTTTACAATAAATTTAAAAAATTTAAATTTGTAAGTATATAAAACAAATTTTAATTTAGTAAATAATATATGTAAAACGGTTTCATAATTTATACCTGGTCACAAATAAAGTTGAGGAACATTGACATAGATAAAAATTCACTTACTCATTTCTAAGGTTCTCTGCAAACATCATCTCTTGTGTGGAGATCCCTATCTAGTTTGCTTCCTACAATTCTAACATGTGGAAACTTTTCACTAGTTCATGCACATCCTATCCTCTGCACACTTTACATTGCTTCTGAGACAAGCTGATTGTCATTTCATTGTATTCATTTTACTTCCCACATTGGTCACCATCCTAGCCTCCAAATATTTTACATTGCTTCTGGCACATCCTAGTCTCCCCATTGAAGAGTTCACTTATTTACATTGCTTCCATAATATGCAACCTCCTCATTAAACACTTTATCTTTTTTCTCATTCTTACAAAATTTTATCACAAATGTTTAAATTTTTTCTCATAATATGCAACCTCCTCATGCTTAAATACCAATTTGTAACTTCTCCGACCATTCATGTCGGGTCAGGCTACATCAGAGAACACATCTGTTCTCTGTGCGGAATGTATTGTAACATACTTAGCATCCTAACTAAGTTGTCTCATATAATTTTTTATCTGCATTCAATTAAAACATATGCACACACAAAACTCTTGCAGAAGATTAATATATATAAAATGTGAACAGACAAATACACTATGTAAAAGTATGAATTCACACTGAAATAGAAGTAAACATATACATGCAATACCCATAAGCATACATACATCTATAATCACACATAGGATAAACCCATATAAATAACACATGAATAAAAATGAAACATGTAAATTAATCACACAATTGACACTTATCTTTGTGAGAATATCACCAACTGCGTGCAGACCTTCCACGAACCTCCCAGCCTTAGACCACACTATTCATCACTCTCAATTGTGAGTCACCCCTGAGCTAGGACTAAAATCCACCCGGGTTAAGGGATTCTTGACCAGGCTAAAGTCTCATAAACAACAAGAAAGACTTCGTCTCGGGTGCTTATTCAACTAACAACCTACAGTCCCTCATTCCCCACATGTCTGTCCCACCCAAGGAAGTGTGCCCCTTATCTACTCAACAATCCCTCAACTGCCTCATTTCCCTTCCAGGGCTTCAGCAACAGGTCAGATAGGAAGTCTCAGAGCCCTGTAGTTGTAGTTCAACACCTTTTGGAAATCAATCCCCAACAATTATCTCACCCAGAGAATTTCTCCAGAGAATTGCTCACGGGCCTGAAAACCTGCCTCTTCAATATCCCACGGGCCTAACAATGCACTTCTTCAATCCCACTCCCAAGCTAACAGTTACCCAACATAAGGCTTTGGATATGGGTGCAGGTAAAGTGATGAAGATACAAGTGATAGCTCAATGGACGCCAATAATACAGGATGATTGACTGTATATCTCAGTGATGGATGAATCAGGGGAAAGATGATGGTCTGAATGATGGAGAGTCCCCCAAAATGAACTAAGTCCAACAATATGTATGCATGCCCCCAACTTGACACTTGTCATGTTGGAAGCTACTTTGGCCCACTTGGCTATCACTTAGAACTTAGGATAACACAAGTATCCATACTTTATGATTTAAGAAATATCAATATAATATTCCTTAACTTACACCCTTTCATTTCCCTAACTAGTGGAGTTTAGTCCCCCATCTCTTTTATCGTGGTCGGTCTACGCGCAACGATGTATTTTATATTAAATATGAGATATGAACAAAAATAGGCGCACTGGCCTTTAACATATAGGCTTTCTGGCCTAATCAAAACATAAGCATCCTAGCTTATAATACTGGCTCACAAGACTATAAAGCATATCATATACACAAGGCTCCCTGGCCTCTACATGGCGCACACTTAAGATGTTTTGCATGGTATCCTAGAATGTGCACACTTCCTCATTTTACTGTGCAATACATGCATGCACTATTCCATGAAATGTGCATACCAAAATAATATCAAATCAACTCACCAACTTATGTACATTTGTATTTACATTTGCAATTGGGTTTAGCCTTAGGGATATTACAATTCCCTCCCCTTTTTTATGCAATGTCCTCAGTGCATCATGTACCCATGTACAACTAAATTTCAAAATCTTAAAAAATATGTGGGTATTCTGCCTGCATTGCATCCTCATGCTCCCAAGTAGCGTCCTCAAGACCGTACCAGGTCCATTGGACCTTTACAAGACGTATGGCTCAATTCCAGAGCTGTTTGATTTTGCATTCCAGAATGTGCACCAGACGCACTTGAAAAATGCCTTCTTGCTCCACCTAAATCACATTCCAATCAATAACATGATTAGCATCTGAGACGAACAAAGTTCGCTCACACAAGAATTATCCAAAATACTTGGAATATAACAAAGTAATCCATGTAGGACTGTAAATAATATATTAATAGATAAGATAAGATAATAAGATATAATGAGATGATTACAATTGAGAATGAGGGCTTGCTTATATACCCACGGAGGGGTTCCCTTTACCAATAGTCATGTCCTTTGAGACATGACCTTTCATTATTAATAATTATTATTTATTAACTATTATTATGTTATGAATATTTATTTATGTATATTTTATGTTCATAACATTGCCTTCCCCTTAAAAATGCTTTGTCCTCAAAGCATAAGCACTGGAAGGCTTCCTTTTGAACTTTTGTTCTAGCACACGATGTCTTCTCAACTCTTTTGTGCTTGTATTTGCGACTCTCGATGAAACAAGATGATATAACCTTCGAATTCCCCAACTAAGGTGTTGCATCTTTTGGGGAGTGATCCATCCCAAATCTACTTTCATTGGAATTGTTGGATGATTGATTGTTCCAAGTTGTTGATTTTGTCTTCGTTTTTTTGCAGTGTGGTATTTTAATTGTTGGTAAGAAGAACATTGTTTATTTTCCTCTTTTCATAGTCGTTGGTTAGAAGGAATCTTGTGATTTGGATGATGATAAGGCATCCTAATCTCTTGTGAACTTTTCTTGGAATCATATTCTTTTGATGTTTGTAGTGATCTGTCCACGTAAGCATTCTTTTGAATATGATCATTATTGGACTTTGTATTGGTTCCTTTTTCTACTGTCGAGATTTGAATGTCGGATAAATTCTCTATTGGATTAGTCATTGTTTCCTTGTCGATTAATGATTTTTTGCGATATAGCTCTTGTAAGGACTTCTTATCGTGCTTGAGATTTATAACCTGAGTAAATAAATCTTGATTATGTCCTCTTAATCGTAAAAGTTCTTCTTTATCTTCTAACTTGTCATCTTTATTTTTTGATTCTAGATTCTCCTTTCTTTCGTCCTTTAAGATTTTAATTTGTTCTAGTAACTTCTGATTAAGGTTCCTTAGGCAGGAGATTTCTTCCTCTTTTTTGGTTAATTTTTCTTTAAGACCTTGATTTTCTTGTTCAAACTTTTGAAAACACTGCTTCTTCTCCTTGGACTTCATGATTTTTGCAAGTAGTTTTTTATTATGATTTCTTATGCGAGAAATCTCTTCGTCTTTTTCAATGATGATTTTGTCACTTTCTTCTTGTCGATCTTGCAACTTCTATATTGACTTCTGGTTATCTGGAAGGATTACTTCTGATATGTCCTTTAGGTCTTCTAATGATGGAGCTTCTGAAATTGACTTCATTGTAGTGTCCTGTAATGTGAATTTCTTCTTCTTATAAGAAAATGTTAAAAACTTTCTCTTTGTGTTGAACATAAAAGTACCTAATGTATCTACCCAAGTTGACCCTAGAATTATATCAACACTGTCTTCATAGATTGACACGACATTGAATTGAGCTATGAATTTGTACTCATCAATAGATAGTTGTAGGTTCTTAATTTCATATTTCCCATCGAAAAGACACGTGTCATTTTCAGTTATATTTGATTCTAAAACCATTAATTGGTTTGCCAAATCAATGTTAATGTGATTTTTTTTAGCGGTCGAGCAAATAACGATGTTGATATTCTTTCCTTGAACAATCCCATTAACTTTTAATAAGGGATCCACATATTTTTTATAAGTTTGAGAACATCTTCCTCCTTCCATTTTGAACTGTAATGGACTAATAATTAATTAATTTATTGCTTTTCCCTTTATAACTTTTACTTTAATGGGGACTTAAAAGCTCCTTTTTTTTTATTCAAAACTTCTATTTTTATACTCCTCTTGCTTTTCACCTTGTACAATTCCTTATCTATATATATATGGGATCAAGTATGAATGTCTTGGTTTCACTTTAATATTTTAGAATTAATAACTTTAATAATTATTAATAACTTTAACTTTTTTCTTCTTTTAGACTTGAACCCTTTTTTTTTTTTTTTTAAATTTTAGCAGATTTTTTTTTTTTATTATTTTTTTTAATTTATAATAAATATATATATATATATATATATATATATATATATATATATATATATATATATATATATATATATATATATATATATATATATTGTGCTATTGAGATCTGGTACAGTCTTTCTTTTGATTTTCTGCAGCAAAATAAATTTTAATTTTAAATGGCCAAGGGCCAAGCTTGTGGTCAAAGACTAGATATGTGGCTAAAAGCCTGATTTGATCAAAGATCAAGAACAATCAGAGAAACTCTGAATGAAGTATGGTTGGTCAAAAACCGGTTCAGACAAGGTCTGATAAAGACACTGGCCAAAGGCCGAGATCATAAAAACAAAGCTCTGATACCAAATGAGACGAACAAAGTTCGCTCACACAAGAATTATCCAAAATACTTGGAATATAACAAAGTAATCCATGTAGGACTGTAAATAATATATGAAT
>JZKD02S2241235.1:366242-380424 GCA_000966675.3 Picea glauca
CCTCGTGAAAATCTGTCTCTGTGTATACCTTATGTGTGACTGATGCTTTTTACTTTTACTATCCATATGTTGTATAATGTTGATGATCACTTGAGGAAAGATTAAGAATATTTTAGTAGAGTTAAAATTGTTTAAGATCAAAGACAACTAATTCACCCCCCCCCTCTCAATTGTATTAGTAATTCCAAGACCTTTACAACCCCAACATTGAATAGATGGTTGCCTTGGCCTTTGAATTCATGTGTCCATCATTCTAGGTTCCTTAGGAGTTTGTTGTCCTTGTGGACTATTTCTGAAGAATGGTGGCTTAGACACCTTCTTCTTTTGATGCATCTTGAATTTATTTTTTCTTCCCAAGATTTTTGGAATGATGGCCTTGGTTTTTTCTGATCATATAGGCATTTAGTTCACCTTATCGTCTCCTCCAATGTCTTGGGATCATCATACTATATTTTTTCACCGATGAATGATGGCAATCCACTCAAATACCTTTGAATTTTGACTGTCTCATCCTTGATGAAAGACACATATTTCAGCAGTTCTAGAAACCTTCTCTCATATAACTCAATTGTCATACTCCCAAGCTTGAGTTGAAAGAAATATTTCATTTTCTTGTCATAGTATCTCTTAGTCAAGTATTTCTTCCCAAAATACTTCTTGAATATTCTCCAAGTAACACTTTTCTTTTTCAAGTGTTGCACCTGCACAAGTTGATCCCACCACATGGATTCTTTTCCTTTAAGTTGATAGATGAAAATTCTACCCTCTACATGAGAGGAATAATTATGCAATTGAAAATACTTTCTCATGCTCAACAACCATGTCTCTACATATTCATCCTTCTTGTTCTCATCATCAAATGTAGGAGGTTTGATTTTGTTCATTTCTCCTCGCAGTTCATCCAGCCAAGACCTCTCATACTTTATGACAGGGGATGGACTTGATTTGTTGTGTGATATCTTATTGGAATTCCTCGGGGAGTGGTGGTGATGCCTGCTAACACTTCTTTTTTTTATTTACTCATCATGAGACTTGTGACTTCCCGATTTGGTCGAGCCACTCTCCTTATCCAATTTATTTTCTATTATGTTCAAGATCACCAATAACTTCATGTTGAAGTCATCCTGCTACTCCTTGGCTCTCAAATCCTTTCATTATCAGCTTAGGGCTTTGAAAATCCTTCTGTAAATTTTTAATGGTCTCTTCCATATTGATGTTTTCATCCCTTTTTTCACCATGTCCATTAGAGTTTGTTCCTTCCATGCTCAAATGGACATCCATCCCTCTGACTTCATCTTCCTGGTTGTAATTTCCTAGTGCCTCTTCCTTTACTTTGGACTCTAAACCGATCTTGATCTGATCTATTTGTTGTTAACTTCTGCAAAATGTGCAGCCAAAATAACTTGCAATTTTATGAAAAACATGAACCATTTTGGTTCAATAATTTATCAGAATATTTTTTTCTGATTTCCTGAAACATTATATTCCCAATCAATTTTCTAGGTGAACAATTATATTCCACCATCCAATACCTTTCCAACCCATTCTCACATGCTCTATTCCGAGTCTTAGGTAGAAATTTATGGCTTCATGGAGTTAGTTGGGGTCTTATAATTTACCGTTCACTGTTTTTGTTGTTCTTCCCCCTTCAAACAACTTCACACGAACAAGTTTCAATCTATGCTCCCATATTTTCCATGTGATGCAATATCACAGTTAAATTGTGATTCGTGCACTTTAAAACCACTGTTTATCACTTCTTTGTCATGCCAATAACATGCGTGCACTTTTGTGTCCCGCGCCAATAACTATCGCATGCATTTTTGGTTCTTGCACTATTACCTATTGTGCCCAGTTGTTGGTATCGTGCACCTATATTCCACATGCATTTATCTCTATGAATTTCACCATGCCAAATTTCAATATGCCCCCACCGTGCATCAATACTCTGCATGCACCATACTAAACTATTGTGCGACAACATATATCCATATTACGCATGCACCAACCAAACTTCTTTGCGCTTTGCCAATACTACATACACCCTGCGTTCCCTTATTGTGTTTGTTTACACCACGTGCACCTTCTTATGCATGTGCACTCCATGCAATTCCAAATTTAGTGTGTGCACCTACACACCATATTCTTCTGTGTGATGCCACAATTTACCGCGCGCACCTACACGTTAACATTTTTCGCTCCATCTGTCATGGCTTCACTGTAACTTCAAATTCGATCAATTCTAGGTTTGAATTTTCTAGGATAGATATCAAATCAGTAATATCTCATCACTTGGTTGAATTTCTCAATTTTCTCATGAATTCACTGACATAAATTGGGGTTTTTTCCCATTTCCGCCAAGTTGTTGTTACTTTTCTCCATGGACGCTCTACAACTGAAATTTGGCCAGTTCGAATTAAATCCTCTATCACATTTTGTTTCAAATCATTTTTCTCGGCCCATCCAGGCTCAGTGTTGAAAAATGAAGCTCCGATACAAATTTGTAACATCCCTCGCCTCACACCGACCGAGACATGCCACTCCTCAAACACTTAAGTTAGCTCTGAAACCATCTTTGTAACATTCCCAGCCTTCAACAAGCTTGTCCATGCTACTCCTGAACACCCTTTCATGCTCAAATACCAATTTGTAACGTCCCCAACCATTCATGTCGGGCCATGCTACATCGGAGAGCACATCTATTCTCTGTGCGGAATGTACTGTAACATACTTATCATCCTAACTAAGTTATGTCTCATATAATTTTCTATCTTCCTGCAATTAAAACATATGAACACACAAAACTCTTGCAAAAGATTAATATATATAAAACATGAACAGACAAATACGCTATGTAAAAAGATGAATTCACACTAAAATAGCAGTAAACATATACATGCAGCATATACAGGCAATACCCATAAGCATACAGACAACTATAATCACGCATAGGATAAACCCATAGAAATAACACGTGAATAACAATGCATCATGTAAATTAATCACACAATTGACACTTATCTTTGTGAGAATATCACCAACTACGTATAGACCTTCCATGAACCTCTAAGCCTTAGACCACACTAAACATCACTCTCAACAATGAGTCACCCCCGTGCTAGGACTAAACTCCACTCGGGTAAAGGGGTTCCTAACCAGGCTAAAGGGTCATGAACAACAGGAAAGACTCCACATAAAGTGCTCACTCAATTAACATCCTACAGTCCCTCATTCCCCACATGCCTGTCCCAACCAGAGAAGTGTGCCCCTTCTCTGCTCAACAGTCACTCGACTGCCCCACTTCCCTTCCAAGGCTTCAACAACAGGCTAGATAGGAAGCCTCAGAGCCTTGCAGTTGTAGTTCAGCACCTTTGGGAAATCAATCCCCAACAATTCTCTCACCTAGATAATTTCTCACAAGCCTAACAACCCGCCTCTTCAATATCCCACGGGCCTGAAAACCCGCTTCTTCAATCCCACTACCAAGCTAACACTTAACTAACAGAGGGCTCTGGATACAGGATCAGGTAAAGTCATGAAGATACAAATGATAGCTCAATGGTCGCCAATACTCCTGGATGATTGATTGTATATCTCAGTGATGGATGAATCAGAGGAAACATGATGGTTTAAATGATGGAGAGTCCCCCGAAATGAACTAAGTCGAACAGTATGTATGCATGCCCCCAACTTGACACTTGTTGTGTTGGAAGCTACTTTGGCCCACTTGGCCCCAACTTAGAACTTAGGATAACATAATTATCCATACTTTATGATTTAAGAAATATTATTATAATATTCCTTAACTTAGCCCCTTCCCTTTCCCTAACTAGTGGAGTTTAGTCCTCCATCTCTTGTATCGTGGTTGGTGTGCACAGAACGATGTATTTTATATTAAATATGAGATATGTACAAAAATAGGTGCACTGACCTTTAACATCTAGGCTCTCCAGCCTAATCAAAACATAAGCATCCTAGCTTATAATACTAGCTCACTAGCCTATAAAACATATTAGATACACAAGGCTCACTAGCCTCTACATCACACACACTTAAGATGCTTCACGCGGTATCCTCGAATGTGCACACTTCCTCATTTTACTGTGCAGTACATGTGCACACTATGCCATGAAATGTACATACCAAAATGATATCAAATCAGCTCACCAACTTATGTAAATTTGTATTTACATTTGCAATTGGGTTTGCCTTAGGGATATTACATAAGGCCTCATACAAAGAGATTGTCCAAATAGTATCACTCGCCAAACTTGTTTTGATAGTTGATAATGATTATGTTCCTTGTGAAAAATAAACATAAGGCTAGGGTTTGAATTGCTATTGTATTATGTTTTCGGCTATCGCATGGTGAAAATGTAAAGATGTTGGGAAGTGATGTTTGACACACAACTTGTTTTAACTAAATTTGACGCCTAATTCCTTTATGAAAGGAAGTAGAACTTTTCTCTAATCACTTAGTTGACTTAATTATATTAATTCATGTTATTCAATCATAAATTTTTAATTCAAGAGATAACCATCCTATGAAATAGATGACCAGGATTAACTCTCATGTACAAAGTTGTCATTGCATTAATTACACCTTTTAAACTCGACATATGTAACGATCTAAAATCAAAGTGATCAACGACTGTTAATTGTTTTCAAAGTGAAGTTATCGAGGCTTTCAGCCAATATTTCATTTCTGAAAGATATGGCGGTTCTAACACCATCAATATTGATGACCTTGATTATATTCAGGTCTGAAATTAATCATTGGTTCACGTCTAAATAATCTAATGATTATATATGATTCTAATCTAACTGTTCACTTTCCTTTCGTGGCTAAACATGCACACACTTTAAAGGATTATGTGCTTTCTGAACTAATTCAACATTGACATGTGGATTCCACTTACTGTTTATGATTATAGCTACAACGCATTACACCAATTGATTGAAAGCTCACACATTGACACCATAAATTCAATTAACTCTGCATCGGCCATTGAAACATTACTAATTACGTAAAAGATGGCAAGTTAGGTCATTATTCACTACAAAGAGTCTGCGAGAGGAACTCTGATACTCGCTAAAGATAACTTTCCTCCATTCACACTAGAAAAAGGTAAGAAATTGAAACCGACCTCTCATTGTTTGATTTTAAAGTTCATATTGTGAAAGAAAAGACATAATGTCAACTAGAAAGAAGAAGAGTTGACAATAATTACTAGGAGAGGATAACTAGGTTATTACTAATGTTTTCATTGATGTCTATGATACAATAATGCGTAGAAAGTCTTCCTTTCAAATTGAAAATATTATTAACCAAGGGAATTAAGAAAATTATGAACATGCGTGGCTTTGTAAGAGTAATCTATTTGAAACTCTTGTCCCTTGGGTTTATAGTGACCCTCGACTCATTCATACATTCGCAAAGATTTATAATGAAAAAAAACATTTTATTTTCTTAGTAGATGACTTGAGAGATGTTTGTCAGATATCCCCAAAACATGTAGCTAAAATGTTGAATTTGTCTCTCGGTAATGTTGATTAAGGTTGGTTGTCATTGATGTCAACCCTTAATGGAAGTTGGAGAAACCAGGTTTGGGTAATGGACCCAAGTTTGTTTGATTGATAACGGTGTGAGTTTTGATATATTTTTAGGTAATACTATTCTATATGGATAGTGCATGTCATGCCATTTCCATTGGTATGTGGAACGTCACATAAATCCTCATGCTTAAAGAGTTATGGCCATGTGAAGTTGGAGAACTCTCATGAGTCATCTAGAAGCCCCAAAAGGTCGAAGTAGTAAAAGTGGTTTAAGATAGTCTTAGAAGGTAAATAATAAAGTGAAGTGATGAGTGTACTATAATTCAAAGTGAATACAAAATAAATTATTTAAATAATAAATTTAATACAGAAATTACTAAGTTGATAAGTGGTGAGAAGTGGGTTAGCCCTAAAATAAGGAATGTGGTTTAAGATGGTTAGAAGGTAACCCCTTGAGGTAAAGTGATGTGATGAGTGTACTATAAGTCAAATTTGATACAAAATAAATTATTTCAATAATAAAATTAATGGATAAATTACTAATTGGACAAGTGGTTGGAAGTTGGTTAACCCTAAAATAAAGAAAGTGGGTTAAGATTGTTAAAAGGTAACTCCTTGAGGAAGATACATGAATGTATAAATAAGAGGCAAGGCTCTCTCATTTTAAATCACACTTGAGAATATTGATTATATACAGATGACTGAGGTAACCAAAGGATATATAAGCCAGATTTCATAGGGACGGTGATGTAAAGAATGTCGAAATTCAAGGGAAAACAAATTCTTTTGATGATGCTTTATAAGGTATGTTATTTACAGGCCATCTCACCATTTTCACAATCAATTTTATTATAGAATGATTCATACTGTGAAATTGGGAGGCCATTGAGAAAACATATCCAAGTAGTTGTGGTATGAATTTCAACATGTGGGTCATTGAATTTTTGGAGTTACACTCCGTGGAAAATAGGATTTGTGGTTAGTCCTAAAACTAGTCTAAAACATGTGTTTCGGGTAAAAAAGTCATAAAGTATTCATAAAAAATCCAAATTAAGTAAGACCAAATGTGTTGGTTAGAGTACAGTCTTTAGTATTCTGTGTACAATTTTCAGATCCATACAACAAATATTCCGTGTGGGGAACACTCTACAAGTGTGCTCTCTAGAATAAGCCATAATGTAACAAGGTATGGATTTTTTGCTATAACTCCTTTTCTGAGAGGTTCCAAGTAGTGACAACTAGAGGAATTGCATAAAACACACTAAAGAACAGTGTGTACTACTTTCATATATTTTTCATTACATGTACATAGTTATGATTATTTCAAGTTAGGGTTGTTGACTAATCGAAAACTAGTCATGCGAGACTAAAGTAAAGTTTGATGAAAATCCTAGTCTCTTGTTGTTAAAGTTAAGGAAGTTTTGAAGGTATGTGATCATATACGAAAAGTATACTACGGAGTTACAAACTAGATTTGGATGATGAAATTGATGAGAGATTTTGGTTGAGGTATAGGTTGGTGCATGGTTGATGCACTTGTTTATGGAACAAGTTGATTACAGGTTGAGGTACATATTGAACCATGTTTGGAAAATAAGGATGAATAAATATATACAAGAACATGGATTTGAAATTTGGCAATCAATTGTAGATGGATACACAGTACCAACATTTCCACCAACAAATGACAAAGCAGTGAAACTCGATCAAAATAATTCCAAATCCACAAATGCACTTTTGAATGGTCTTGGTGAAACAATATTCACCAAAGTTTATGAAGGATATTCAAAAGTCAATGCAACAAAGCTTCAAGGTTACAGAGGTTAGTTCGAACAACTAAAGATCAAGGAAGATGAGAATATTGCAAATTACTTCTTACGAGCCGATGAAACGATAAATGAAATCATGGGATTGGGAGAAGAAATTCAAGAATCTGTAATTGTTCAAAAGGTAATAAGATATGTTCCTATGGATTTGACCGTAAGATATCGTCACTAGAAGAAAGAGCACATATAAACTCAATAAGAATGGATGAACTACATGGAATATTCACAACATATGAAATGAGAATTGAATAGGAAAATCCAGATGTAAAAGAAACAAACTTCAGAGCATCCAAAAGATCAAAGAAAAAGGGAAAGCAACAAGAAAAAGAACATAGCAACAATAGTCACATCTTGAAAGATGATAAAGAAGTGAACAAATTTGTCAAAAGAGTGAACAAGGGAACAAATGGGAGGTATAGAGGTAACATTCCTTTAATTTGTTTTAATTGTCATGGTATTTGTCATTTTTCTAACAAATTTCCTCACAATAAAAAGAGAAATGATGAAGCTCACTCAAAAAACCAACAAACATAAAGTAAAAAGAACCACAAAGAAAATTTTGAAGAAAATCTTGTGCACCAAATAACATATCTCATCATCAAATGAAGATGAAACCAGTGACAGTGAGACAGAAAGAATTCTATCCATGGAAGTAGAAGACTCGGATAAAGAAGAATCCAAAGAAGAATATGAAGAAGTTAAAGAAGAATAAAAATAAGTTGAAGAAGAAATTGAAGAGGAAGAAGTTGAGTACCTAGAGGAGTTTTTGAGTGCCATAGAAGTTATTAGAAGAGAAAAGAGGAAAAAGAAGAAGCTACAAGTAGAACTAGACAAGAAAGAAGACACTCAGGAATTAGAACAAATGATCACAAATTTGAAGGTTCAAAATGAATAAAATTAAATAATTGAAGAAGCATTAAAAGAACAACTAGAAGGAAGAAACATGATCATTCAAAATTTGTAAGAAGATATTGTCACATTAAGAAAGGATATTCAAAATAAAAATGGGCAGAACATCTCAAAAGTTTTAAATGACATTATTAGCAGTCAAAGGCCTAATTATGACAAGTCTGAACTTGGATACAATCAAATACAAAAGAGATCAAGCTCCAAAACAATATAATAAGAAACATATCCAAAAATCTATGTAAAAACAATCAAAGGGGATAGGAAGGTCTAGAAAGAAAATTATAAGGATGCTCCTCCATCGAGAAGATTCAGATTTCATAATCAATGAGTGAAAGAAACATATAGGCCTGAGGAAGAACAAGGATTCATAAGAGTACCTCCTTTAAGAAGATATTCAAATCCCAGGTATCAAACTATATTTTTTGGTTTATGTTATGCATGTAATAATTTTGGACATAAAGTTGTGAATTGTCGATTTGACAACAGGAACATAAACAACTTTGAAATTCATACATGAAAGGGTTATCCAAGAAGGGCTAGTGAAACAGAAAGAAGAAGTTACAACATGTTTGAATCTTTGAGCACTGAAGTGGAATACTACAAAAGTAAAAAAATTTCAAAGATGGCGAAAGATTGCATAATGACAATCCCTCCTAGAGAACCACAACAGAACAACAACAGACATAGACAAGAAACATGGATAAGAAAGCAAAATCAATATAGCAATGAATAATGCACACTCTCTCTACAAGCTAAGAAGAACATGCATGGTTGGTATGTTGACAGTGGTTGTTCAAAACACATGACAGGTGATAGAGACAATTTTCTTACATTAATAAAGGAAATATATGGATCATTCTCCTTCGGAAATGATGATTCAGCTAAAATCATTGGAAAAGACACAATCAAAATTGGAAACAAGAATACCAAGGCATAAAATTTTCTACTAGTATAAGATATGAAACATAATATTCTAAGTGTGAGTCAAATGTGTGAAGAATTTCATAAAGTTACTTTCGATTCACAAAAGTGCGAGATAAGAAAATAAGGTTAAGGAAAATTGATTGCAACAACTGCGAGAACTTCAAGCAACATGTATATATTAAATGAAATTCGAAATGAAAAGAGTTGCCTAGGAAAGGAAGATGAAATTGGCCATGGCACAGAAGAATGAGTCACATACATTTTGATAACCTTGTCAAAGTCAACAAAAGGGAAGCAGTTAGAGAAATGCTCTAGATCACTAAACCAACCAATACTTTATGGAAGCATTGTCAACAAAGAAAGAAAATAAAGACCATGTTTAAATTAAAACAATATTCAAGGACAAGACCACTAGAAATTGTGCATACTGATCTAGTTGGACCAACTAAAACAAATGGTTTAAAAGGTGAGAAATAATTTATGTTATTAGTTTATGATTATACAAGAATGACTGCAGTTTTCTTTCTCAGGAATAATTTAGAAGCTTTCAAAAACTTCAAGGTCTACAAGGAAATGGTTGAAAATGAAATGGATTAAAAAATCAAATGCTTGAGATATGAAAATGGAGGAGAGTTCACTTCAAAATAATTTATGGACTACTGCAGCAGGAATGGAATAAAAAAGAAATTCTTTGTTGCTAGGACACCTCAACAAAATGGATTTGTTCAAAGAAAGAACAAGATAGTAAAACAAATGGCTCGAATAATGGTAATGGATTCCAAATTGACAGATATCTTTTGGACACAGGAAATGCATACAACAGTTCACATTCAAAACAAAGTAATGCTCAGAAACAACACTGAAAAAACTCCCTATGAACTATGGAAAGGAAGACCAACAAATGTGAAGGACTTCAGAGTTTTTGCAAGCAAATGATACATAAAAAGAGAAGATGGAAGAATGGGAAATTTTGACTCTCGTGTGTACAAAGGATTACTTGTTGGTTAATCAAGTACAAGGAAATCATATGCATGTTACAACTTGAGATTGAACAAAGTTGTAGAAAGCATGAACGTAACAATTGATGAAACATGTAGACAAGAGTTAAAGGAATATGAAAATTAATCAATGGAACAAATTTATGAAGAAGAAGCAGAAGATGAAGAAGGGGAACACGAAGAGGATATGAAAGAAGAAGAAGGGAAAGTTCAGCAATATCCTCCTGTAGAAATTTCGATAGAAATTAATGTATTCCTACGATTCTCCTGATCTAACAATTTTCACCACTTGTTAAATACATAATTGCTTCTACTATTATTATTCCATAAGAAATTAAACCATGATCACAACCACAATGCACAAAGTGAAATATCAGTAACACATAACACAAAAGTTTACCGA
This sequence comes from Picea glauca, assembly GCA_000966675.3. NCBI lineage: Eukaryota > Viridiplantae > Streptophyta > Pinopsida > Pinales > Pinaceae > Picea > Picea glauca. The sequence continues at coordinate 376,859 of JZKD02S2241235.1, forward strand.
GAAAGCGTAAAGCTAAAAAACCCACTATCATATATTATGTATATCATGAATCATGAAACAATCTCATACAAATCTCTAATCCAAGAGCTCTCGGTACAATACAATCGTTTCACACTGTCATACACAAATTAGCAAATACATGTGCCAATTTTCGTGTCCAGACAGCCTGCCTCCTTTGCACAAACTCTGCAATCTGAATTCTAACAATGAATCGAATAAATTACGATTGCCTCATTTGCACATGCTCATAAGCATATTCACTGCATGTGTGAACAAATCACAATTGATAGCCAAACTGTCCCTTTCACCTGTTATCTCAACTGGATCTCCATTGGAACTGACATGCATGTACTTAACCATGGTGAATCTTTAGTTGCATGTGAGTTCACTGATTAACTGAACTCTCACTAGTGCATGTTTAGTTACAACTAGTACAATTGATATTAACTCACTTAACTACACTTATAATTCTGTTGAAATTCCAAATCACTAAGCTATGAATGAGATAATAGATTAATATTTATTGTCTAATTTAATTAAGGTAAAAGTAAATTAGACACATGTTTATTGTTGACTTTTCAACACTCCCTCTCAATAAGAAAGGGATTATCCTTCACGCCAATCCTGTCTCTATGATATTCAAATTTTCTCCTAGTGAGCACCTTCGTCAGAATGTCTGCATCCTGATCTTACATAGGAATGTATTGAAGCAACATGATCTTCTGCTGCACACAATCTCTGAGATGATGATACTAGATATCTATATGCTTAGATCTGTCATGAAACACATGATTAATCAAGAGTTTAATGAAACTCTTATTATCACAATAAATCACTGTCGTATCTAAATGAGAACCAAACAAACCAACCAAGATATTCCTCATCTATATAGCCTCACATGCAGCTTGGCTCACTGCCACGTATTCTGCTTCCTCTAAACTAAGTGCCATGGATCTCTATTTCCTATTGTACCAAGAAACAACTGTAGATCTGATACTAAAGATCCCTCGTGATGTGCTCTTTCTTTCCATTGGGTTGCCTGCCCAATCTACATCCGTGAAGCCATGCAACTTGACCTCATCCATCTGTCAGTACCATAATCCATACTCATATGTTCCCTTTATATATCTCAAGACATGCTTACCCACATTCCAAAAGAGTTTGGTAGGCTTAACCATCGCTTGACTTAGTTGGTTAACCACATATCAAATTTTTGGTCTCATGTTCACTAAATATATTAGCAAACCCACTAACTATCAATAAACAGTAGCATCCACTACCTCTTTAGAAGTAGCATCCTCTTTCCTCCATTTTACTGGAAGAGGAGTATCCATGGGTTTGCAGACCTCCATGTGAAACTTACGCAATATCTCTCTTGTATACTTTCCTTGAGACACAAAAGGTTCACCATCTCACTGCCATATTTCCAAACTAAGGAAATAATGAAGAAGGCCCAAATCCTTCATCTCGAACTCCTTTACAAGGTACTCCTTGCATGAGTGTATCAACTTCTCATCACCAGTAAGTATCAAATCATCAACATAAAGCACAATGATTAAAAGCTTACCCTCCACCACAATTTGGTATAGGGTTGCATCTGCTTCACTTTTGGTGAAGCCCAATCCGGTGAAATAGTTGTCTATCTGAGTGTACCAAGCATAGGGTGCTTACTTCAGCCCATACAATGATCTCTTGAGTCTGCAGAAATGTGAATCTTTGTCAAAGGTCTCAAAACCTTGTGGATGCTCAATGTACACTTCTTCCTCAATGAACCCGTTGAGGAACGCAATTTTTACATCCATCTGATGAATGCGCCAACCCATCTGCACTGAGAGTGCAAGGATGGATCTTATGGAAGAGTACCTTGCAACAGGTGCAAAGGTCTCACCATAATCTATCCCCTCCATCTATGAGAAGCCCCGAGCCACAAACCTAGCCTTGTATTTCTCCACACTCCCATCAGCAGCTTGCTTTACCTTGTAGATCCATCTCGAACCTACCACTGATTTGTCAATCGGTCTTGGGACAATTTCCCATACACTGGTTTTGACAATGGAGTCATACTCCTCTACCATAGCATCAACCCAAGTGGGGTCCTGCACTGCTTCCTGAAAGGAAGATGGTTCAATCACAATACATTTTCTCATAAGAGCCATGTATCCAACAAATCAATCAGGAGAATGTCTCTGTCTACGCTCTGAAATAGGGGCTCCTATATTCTGTGTAACATCTAGTCTCAATCTATCAGCTTCCCTGGTGCGTTTTCTACCATTTCTTATGGATGGCTCTACTTGAGCGATTTCCTCCACTCTATGAACCTCTTCATGTGGCTGATCCACATCTTGAGACTCATCCTTGGGAATCAATAGTTCCTCTTCTGCATGCAAGTCTAGCTCCCTCTCAAGCGACAACTGCATGGCTTTTCCCTCATCAAATTTTATATCACGTCGCATAAAAGTCATCTTACTGTTTGAAAAATACACACGATAATTATGGGGTATTTCTGTGTACCCCACAAATATCCCAACTTCAGCAGTCGATTACAGCTTCTTCCTGGCATCCTTGTTCACATGCACAAAAACAGATGAGCCAAAAAAATTTAAATGTGTAACATCAGGTTTCTTACCAGTAAAAGCTTCGTTAGGTGTACTCATGCCAAGTACTCTATGAGGACAATGGTTCTACACATAAACCACATTATTGCATGCTTTTGCACACAAATGAAATGGTAGGCCTTGATCATGCAACATCGCTCGTGCTGCACCCACGATCGTTATGTTCTTTCTCTCCACAACCCCATTTTGTTGTGGGTTATGAGGCGCTATGAGTTCTCTTCAAATTCCTTCTCTGCTACAAAAGTCTTTGAATTCATTAGATATGTATTCTCCACCATTATCTCTCCATAGAGCCTTCACTTTCTTTCCCAACTCTTTCTCCACCAATGTTTTAAAATCACAGAACTTTGAGAATGTTTGATCCTTCTTCTGCATGAAGAATATCCAACATTCACGAGAAAAGTCATCAACAAAAATAACATAATACCTGTGTTTTGTTGTTGAAGCAACCAAGAATGGTCCACACAGATCTGTGTGAATTCTCTCCAGGATCACTAAAGCACGGTTCTCCTTTTCATGAAAGGTGGACTTTAGATACTTCCCCAGGGTGCACCCCTTGCATTGATCTGACTGAGCAAGTGTTCCCCTTGGAAGTCCAGTAGATATTTGTTGCATGATCTTCAAGGCTCCATGATGAAGATGGCCTAATCTCCTATGCCATAATTTGCCCTCATCCCAGCTCACCACTGCTTCTGCCTTGCCTATCATGGCATCACATCCATCTACCTACAACATGTAGAGATTCTTAACTCAAATCCCTATGTTCTTGACTTGACCTATTGCTTTATGTCACAGGTAGGCTATACCACTGCTAAAAACAACATCATAGCCTCTACCCTCCAACATTGTGACTGAGACCAAGTTTTTCTTCAGACCTGGAACATGCATAACATTTTTCAATTGAAATGGTTTACCTAACTCCCTCTGAAAGGTAATGGTACCAATACCAGT
>JZKD02S2241235.1:380474-394279 GCA_000966675.3 Picea glauca
CTCTGAAAGGTAATGGTACCAATACCAGTCACACTATATCATCCATCATCACCCATCTCTATATGCATTCTAAGATATTTCTCCTCCAAGTCAATGGAAGACTCTCTATCTCCCGTCATGTGGAAGGAAGTGCCACTATCCAAATACCACACTGATCCCGATGCACTTGATGCCATGAATGCGATCAAAGCAAACTCAAGCTCAAATTGTGAGAAAAGAGCCTCACCATTTATAGCTCTAGCAACCGTCTTGTTCTTATTATTCTGCGGACAGTTAGTAGCGAGATGCCCACATCCGTGACAGTGAAACCACTTCACTTTGGACAAATCTAACTTCTTGACTTTAGACTCGGAATTTGATTTGGATTTCTTCCCTTTCCCTTTCCTTGCCTTGGCAGTCAAAGAAAAATCCTCTTCATCATCATGCTTTGATGAAGATCCATCTCTTGTGTTCCGCCTGAACTTCTCTTGCACTAGATCCAACCATAGTCATTCCCAATCTGGTAATTTATCCCTTCCATTGACAGAGTCTTGATAATTGTGCCAACTCTTAGGAAACCCTAGGAGTGTCAAGCTCACCAAATCATCAACAACAACTGTTATTCCCAGACTTCCATGCTCATCCTGACATTGGACAAACTTTGTGAGATATTTTGGAATGGTGTCGCCTTTCTCCATCTTAATCTTCCTGAGTTTATGTTTGAGTGCCAATTTTCTATGGTCACTACTGTTTTGGAACAGATATGTCAAAACCTTCCACATTGCATATGGTGTGGTTTTCAAATGGAGACTTGAGACAATTTGGTCTTGTACCCCCTCCAACAGAATCCTCCTTGCCTTCACCACTTTCTTTTGCCATCCATCAAGATTTGCAGTATTTGTCACATCCGGCTTAGGAACATCTACGTCAATATAACCCTTCAAGCCATTTCCTTCGAGCACTTCCTCCATACTGTCCTTCCAAGAAATGTAGTTAGAGGTGCCCTCGAGTGCATACTCCAACCTCAAGCCATTGAAAGACATTTTGATCTTGAATCAAGTGTCGCACTAAGAAAATATTTCAAATTCGAATGTTATCCAACCCAAAACTCAACCCCTTCACTTTCCTCTTGCCTTGGGAGGTTCGCACCCCACCTGAGAGAAACTTGAGGGAAGTTCACACCCTACCTGTTTATAGCCTGCGAACTTGCCTATCAAGTTCGCACCCTACTCCAATGTAGCCTGCGAGAATGCCCTGTCAAGTTCGCATCTTGATCCACTGTAGCTTGCGAGAATGCCAATTAAGTTCGCACCCTGCTAATGTATTTGTCTGGGAGAATGCCAATGAATTTCTCACCTTGCCTTTGTCTAGGGTGCGAGAATTTCTATTCTTGAAAACACTGGAAGTTTTCAGTACTAGGGTTCACACCCTGCTAGAGACGGGACCTGCGAGAATGCAATTATGTTTGCACCTCACTTCCGTAGCTCTGTGGCCTTTGTGGTTCAGATACCATGTAAAACATTTGATACAAATTAATGTATTCCTACGATTCTATTGATATAACAATTTACGCCACTTGTTAAATATAGAATCGCTTCTATTATTATTATTGCGGAAGCAATTAAACCACAATCACAACCACAATTCACAAAGTGAAATATCAATAACACATAACACGTAAGTTTACCAGGAAAGCGTAAAGCTAAAAACCCCACAATCATATATTATGTATATCATGAATCATGAAACAATCTCATACAAAACTCTAATCCAAGACCTCTCAGTACAATACAATCGTCTCACACTATCATACAAAAATTAGCAAATACATGTGCCAATTTCCGTGTCCAGACAGCCTGCCTCCTCTGCACAAACTCTGCAATCTGAATTCTCACAATAAATCGAATAAATTATGATTGCCTTGTTTGCACATGCTCATAAGCATATTCACTGCATGTGTGAACAAATCACAACTGATAGCCAAACTATTCCTTTCAACTATTATCTTAACTGGATCTCCATTGGAGCTGACATTCATGTAGTTAACCATGGTGAATATTCAGTTGCATGTGAGTTCACTGATTAACTGAACTCTCACTAGTGCATGTTTAGTTACAACTAGTACAATTGATATTAACTCACTTAACTACACTTGTGATTCTGTTACAATTCCAAATCACTCAGTTATGAATGAGATAATAGATTAATATTTATTGTCTAATTTAATTAAGGGAAAAGTAAATTAGACACATGTTTCTTGTTGACTTTTCAACACCTCCAAAGACACCTAGCAGACGAGTACAAAAGAATCATCCTTCAGATCAGATTATCGGAAACAAAGATGCAAAGTTGAGACTAGAAGAAGAATATGTTCACTAGAACAAACACACCTAGCACTCTCATCTACGATTGAACCAACCTATTTTGAAGAGGCCATTAAGGATGAATTTTGGAATAAGGCCATGGATGAAGAATTGGATCAAATAGAGAAAAATGACACTTGGGAATTGGTTCCAATACCAAAGGATAAAAATGTGATCTGCAAAAAGTGGGTATATAAGAATAAATTGAATGAATATGGGCAGGTTGCAAGGAACAAATCTAGATTGGTATGTAAAGGATATGCACAGGTCGAAGGAATCGACTTGGAAGAGACATTTTCCCAAGTTGCCAGATGGAAACAATCTGATTTATTTTAGCTTATGCATGCTCCAAAAATATTAGAGTGTATTAGATGGATGTAAAATCAACTTTTTTGAATGGAGAACCTAAAAAACAAGTCTACAATGAACAACCAGAAGGATTTCAGTTGTCAGATAACAAAAATTATGTGTGTAAATTAAAGAAGGAATTGTATGGTCTAAAAAAGGATCCTAGAGCATGGTACTCTAGATTGGATAAATATCTACAACAGGTAGGGTTCAAAAAAAGAAGTGCATACAACAAGCCCTACATCAAGGTAACTCAAGATAGTATTTTATTAATTCAAGTTTATGTTTATGATATTATTTTTGGAAGTATTGATGACATGTTAAGACAAACATTTGCAAATGACATGCAGAATGAATTTGAAATGTCATTACTTCGAGAACTATCCTTCTTTCAATATCTTTAGATATGTCAAAGAAACTAAGAAATTTTTATTTCTCGAACCAAGTATATCAGAGAAATTCTAAAGAGGCGCGGAATGGAGGATTGAAAACCAGTTATTACTCCCATGAAAACATGTTGCAAGTTGAGAAAAAATGATCATTCAAAGTCTACAGATTGAGGGAAATATAGGTCAACAATTGGTGGCCTACTATATGTGACAGTGTCCAGACTATATGTAATGCAGGAAGTTGGATAGGTGGAACGATTTCAAGCAGCATCAAATGAATCAAATTTATAAGCACTGAAGAGGATTTTCAAATATCTCAAAGGAACATAAGAGTTTGGATTATGGTATCCAAAAGAAAATGATCTATCACTTATTTCTTAAATAGATGCAGATTGGGCAGGTTGTATTGATGATCGATGAAGCACTAGTGGAGCAACATTCTACTTGGGTGAGTGTTTAGTATCATGTCTAAGAAGGAAACAATAATCAATATCTTTATCTACAACCAAGGTAGATTATATTGTAGCAGCAACATGTTGTACACAGGTTCTATGGATGAAACAAACTATGCCCTAATTACAGGTTGAGTATGATGAGCCCATTCCAATCTATTGTGATAATACAAGCACCATCAGTATCTCAAAGAACCCAATGATGCACTCCAATATGAAACACATTCCAATCAAGTGTCACATTCTACAGGAACAAGTTGCAGAAAATAACATCACAGTTGAGTATGTGGTCACAAAAGAACAAGTGGCAGACATCTTTACAAAAATACTTCCACGGGAAGCCTTTGAGTATCTTCGTCAGAGGCTGAGACTTATTTCTACTTCAAAATGAATGTTTTTGATTTCTTATCTCATATGTCTTAGATTTACATGAGGAATCAAAATAAAGAGGAAATTTTAGTTAGGAGAGTAGCCCCAGATGGAAAAATACCTTTTCCATTGATGAAAAAGGGGAGAGATTTATCAGATGCAGAGGACAGAGGCATGGTTCGAGGTGGAGCATGAGAGATATAAATTCAATATTGCATGACATGATTTCATTATTTCATTAGAGTGTTTCCATCAATTCCAAAGGGGTATATTGTTGATTATGGTTGGTTGTCAATGATGTCAACCCTTGAAGGAAGTTGGAGAACCTAGGTTTGGGTAATGGACCCAAGATTGTTTGATGGATAACAATATGAGTTTTTATATATTTGGAGGTAATACTATTCTATATGCATACTACATGTCATTCCATTTCCAGTGGTATGTGGAACGTCACATAACTCCTCACAATTAGAGAGTTATGGCCATGTGAAGTTGGAGAACCCTCATTAATCATCTAGAAGCCCCAAAAGGTCAAAGTAGTCAAAGTGGTTTAAAGGATTTGTAGAAGGTAAATAATAAATTGAAGTGATGAGTGTACTATAAGTCAAACTAGATACACAATAAATTATTTAAATAATAAATTTAATGGATAAGTTACTAATTGGACAAGTGGTTAGAAGTTGGTTAACCCTAAAATAAATAAAATGGGTTAAGATGGTTAAAAGGTAACCCCTTGAGGAAACTACATGAAAGTATAAATAAGAGTCAAGGCTCTCTCATTTTAAATAACACTTTATCATATTGAATATATACAGGTGATTGAGGTAACCAAAGAATATCTAAGCCGAATTTCATAGGGAAGGTGATGTAAAGAAAGTTGAAATTCAAGGGAGGATAAATTTTTTTGATGATTCTTTCTAACGTATGCTATTTAGAGGTCATCTTACCATTTTCACAATAACATTTTTTCTAGAATGATTCAGATCGTGAAATTGGTAGGCCATTGAGAAAACATATCCAAGTAGTTGTGGTACGAATTTCAGTTTGTGGTTTGTTGTATTTTTGGAGTTACAGTCCATGGAAAATAGGGTTTGTGGCTAGCTTTGAAACTAGTCTAAAACATGTGTTTCGGGTAAAAAAGTCATAAATTATTCATAACAGATCCAAATTAAGTAGGAACAAATGTGTTGGTTAGAGTACAGTTTGTATTATTCTCTGTACAATTTTCAGATCCATACAATAAATATTCCATGCGGAACACTTTCTACAAGTTTGCTCTCTAAAATAAGACATAATTCAACAAGGTGTGCCATTTTTTCTATAACTCCTTTTCTGAGAGGTTCCAAGAAGTGACACATAGAGGAATTTCATAAAACACACTGAATAACATTGTGTACTATTTTTGTATCTTTATTCATTACAAGTACATAGTTATGATTATTTCAAGTTAGAGTTGTTGACTAATCCAAAACTTGTCATGTGAGACTAAAGTAAATTTTGATGAAAATGCTAGTCTCCTGTTGTTAAAGTTAAGGGAGTTTAGAAGTTATGTGATCATATACACCAGGTATACTATATAATTACAAATTAGATTTGGATGATGAAATTGATGAGGGATTTTGGTTGAGGTACAGGTTGGTGCATGGTTGATGCACATGTTTATGGTACAAGTTGATTATAGGTAGTTTGGTACAGGTTGGGGCATGATTGATGCACTTTTTTATGGTACAGGTTGACTACAGGTTGATCCATGGTTGAGGTTACTGGTATAGGTTGATTGGTATAGGTTTATAGTACTATATATCACTATGATAGTGTGACAATGGTTCCATACTTTTACTTATACGTCAGGGTAGTTGGATAGGGCAAGTGCAAATATTGGATGCTAATGCTACATTGATTTAACACTTACATTATATGGTTGAAAATGATTAGATTTCTCTATTACAGATTGAACCCCCATCTCAGTAATCCAATAGGTAATTCTTATATTTTAGAGCTCGACTTGTTAAAAAAGGTTGAAAATTATTCTATTGAGAAAATGAACACAGTTATACAAAAGTTCACCATTGATCCTTCATATACTTTTCCATAATTTCCGTTTAGGGGAAAATTTTACTTTCCCATGGCCAAGATTATGGTTTCAGTCATATATTGTATCCTCAAATATGGTGATGATACCTTAATTGATGAAGTCATCCTGGTTATTATGGATTAAATTATAGATGATGAAGAGTCTAAATTTGACTATGCAAACTTTCTCGCTCATGATATTCACTTTCAAATAGAATCATTCAAAGGATTTAAATCATTTAGGTATCAATCTTATCTATTATTTTTAGTGTTTCCTAAGTCATAATTGTATGAAAAGAAAGGCCTTCAATTTTTTTTAAAATATAAAGATAGAAATGAACTCCCTATCACAAAATGGAGTTCTATTTTAACAGTGTCAGAAGATGAAGATGGATTTCTATAATTTGCAAATCACTTTTTATTTAACACATATCACCTTCTCATGGGACATGAGCCTCCTAGAATATCAGTTTCTTATCAACAAAAGTTACAATTTCACCCTTCTCTCATAATAGGTGATTGGTTCCTTTTCAATGAATTTATTGTGATTAGAATTTATGGATTTGAGTTAGAACCTTATCAGTTACCCATTTATATTCCTCCCATATTGTTTTCGTTAGAATATTGTAGACAAATACTAATGATTGATCAATTATATTTTGTCTCAAAGAGAAAAAAAAAAAAAATCTTACTTGCTGAAGTTTCTTCTTTCCTTAATAAAATAGATCAACCATTGATTATATAAATAAATTGATAACATCCTATTATTTGAAAAAATATATATCATGGGAGTGTGTACCCTATCATTTAATATACGAACAACATAGGAATGTTGGATTACATGTCTATCAACATTGTCAAAATACTACTATTGAAATGACAACTAAAAATAACACCTTGCAAGAGGTGAAAAATGTTTTGATTATGCAGAATTCAATCAACATGAACAAGATGGAAACATAATCACAATCAAAGGTTGCAATGATAGTTGGAGTAGAAATTCAGTCCAATGATCCTTGAGTGGATAATCACCGGAGAGAATTGACCAGCAAACATCAATAAGCTGCAAATTGATCTTTCAAACGTGACAATATAAGAAACTAAAGTTGATAATATAGAACAGAGGGAAATCAAACAGAGAAAATTTTTAGATACAACCAATGAGGAAACTCAAGAAGATATTTTAGAATAAATTAATTCCGTTTTTGGATAATTGGATAAGAAGAAATCAGGAGGACCTCTCGTCATGGTTTCTTCTTGTTTACCTGCAAAAAATGAATAGAATTTCTTATGGCTTACTCAAAAAGGGTTGTGGCCAATAGAGTTTTGGAGGGATTTCTTGTAGATATGTTCAACATAAGGAAGGATTTCATCCCATGTGTGTGGATCTTTCAAATTACACATCCTCAAGATATGGAAAATCATCATGTTAACCACCTATGTTTTTCCATCAATCTATGGGTAGAAAGAAATCAATTTGGTCAGGTTGGTGTCCATAATCAACCATAGGATGAACCAAGAAGTGCTCAAGAACCTATTCTCTTGATCGAACATAATATTTTTTGGGAGACCAAAATGAACCCAAACACGTGTGAAGAAGATATTGGCGATGGGCTCGACTATGATGCTCTTCTTGTAGGGTGCCAAAATTTTCATCTTAGAGAATTGATCAATGACCACAAAGACACTGTCATTCCGATGCTTGGTTGAGGGTAGAGCGGATATGTATTCCATGAATATGGACTCCCAAGGAATATATGGAGTAGGCATAGAATTTTATAGCTCTTATTTCTTGATGGTAGGCTTGGAAATGGTGTAGGAAGTGTATGATATGATATACTTCCAAACATCTTGTCGAAGCTTTGACCAATAAAATTTATTTTGCAATACAACCACTATATTATCTACACCAAAATGTCTCGATGCTTGGTTGTGATTATATTCCTAGATCATCTTTGTATTTCCACTTGAAGGAACACAAATATGGCTCAGTTGACATAACAAACCATCATCGAGATGAAATTTGGGAGCCAGTTTTCTTGCACTCAATGTCTGGTAGAAAGTACCAAAGTCAGATTCATTATTGTATAATTCTGGCCATCCATATGTCTCATGTCCACAAGAGTTAAGAAATGTGGTCAGTGTCACCACTGTGGGTCAACTGAGGAAATCTGCGACATGGTTGGTGCTACCCTTCTTCTGCTTGATATTCAAGTGGAATTTTTGCATGTATGTGGACCACTCATGATGTTGGTCATTCTTTAACGTTCCTTTTGTCTTGGTCATTATTGTATAATTGTGGCCATCCTTATGTCTCATGTCCACAAGAGTTAAAAAATGTGGTTAGTGCTGCCACTGGGGGTCCACTAAGGAAATCTGTGACATGGTTGGTGCTACCCTTCTTCTACTTGATATTCAAGTGGAATTGTTGCATGCACGTGGCCCACTCATGATGGCGATCATTCTTTAACATTCCTTTTGTCTGCATGAATTGCATAGGCCTATGATAAGTGTGCATGATTTTTTCCTTCCCGAAAATTTAATGCTTCCACTATCAACATTCCTAAATATTGTAGTACATCTCATAGGTGGGGTATCATTGAAAAACATTAGATAGATTTTGTCTGTGACGGGCTATCGAATGCCCATGCTGAGTGACAACTACATTGATAGCATAATATGAATCCTATGTATCAATCCCAAATGGTTGTTTTAGGTTTATTAGAATGAATATTTTTGTTGAGCAGAGGTGAAATTTCAAATCCTAAAATCCTTAATTCCACCCTTGGTCACCTAGCTTAGGGCCCATGTGATATGAAAGAAGCCCAACAAAAAATATCGGTAGAAGTTGGAGAGTTCCAAGGTCATTGTCTTTGGGAATGACCAATCACGAATGACTTGGATCTTGGCTGGATCCACATGTACACCCTACTCATCCATGATGTATCCCAAATATTGGATTCTCTGCATGAAAATGAACTCTTCTCCAAATTGGCATGTAACTTGTGCTATTTGTTAGAAAAAAAGAATCGTGGAGAAATAAAATAAAACAAAAGCATAAATAAAACAAAGAAGATACACAATATAATAGAGACATAGATATACATGGTTCACCCACTGTGGACCATATCCAATAGAGAAAATGAAGGGATACAACCTACAACACCCCCGTTGTAACTTCCTCTTCTTTTTCTCATAGTATCTCCTCTCATAATACAATATTCGTGATACTAAACACTGGCAATAAAATTTAGTCATAAAAGAGGGTTTTCTTCTAGGGAAAAAAGCCCCAAAAATAACTTCTACTGTCATAGCTGCAACCTTATAATGAACGATCTACATTGACTACGAAATTACAATATTTTACAAGTAAATGTTTCTCAATATTTCTCTTCAGGGGAAGTGAGTGGCTACAAAAATTGTCGCTACCACCCATGGACCTCCCTAGATATAACTGTGGGGGGGGAAATCCCCCCCATACCCCTAATTAGGGAATAGGGTCCAATCACGACTAAAACAAACCTCTAAATCATGAAGATAATCAGGCTCCACAACCAAAAATATCCCACTTGGAGACTGATCACAATAACTCCACTATTGTTGTACCTTCTCGACTATACTCCACCTTGGACCTGGAAAATTTGTCATCTTTACCTTTATGGAGCTCTCACTCTCATAGTACAACCTGCTATTCTCCTTCTTCTTTCTCAATTCCTCCATAAACCTCTGTAACCAAATCATTTTTTACTAGCCTTTGTAGTGGCAACATACTCTACTTCTGTTGTTGAAAGTGCAACAACCTCTTGTAGTTTTGAAATCCAACTTAGTGGTGTTCCACCTACAATAAAAACATACACTGTGGTGCTCCTCCTGCTATCTTTTATCACATGTCATATCTAAAACAACATATCCATGTAGAACAATGTATAAACCTCCAAAACATAATTGATCCGGGATCTTTTCAACGAGTGACTTATAAATAATTGCATTAAATGAGCATAAATTAAAGAGCACCATTAAAGAAATAAAAACTCAATAATGAAGAGACATAAGCATCAAATACATCATGATGGAATCTAACCATTAATGCCAATTCAAGTGGAATTAACTCAATGCGATCTTCTACGGAGAAATGCAGAGTATGGATAAGGTAGTCTATAGAAAAATTTTCAGCATAAAAACAAAATTAGATATTCTTTTAATCCATTTGAGGTATGAACATTGTGCATAAGAGATTCAAGATAAACTACTTTCTCTATCACACTGATACTGGAAAATACTCTGTACAAAATCAATAATTCATTCAAACCTACAAACTCATAACTAGTACTAATTAGAAATCATAATTCAAATTCATAACTAAGATATCATTGAAAAATCATAATTCAAAATCAACTTGTCTTATCATGCTGATGCTAAAAACAAGATTAACAAGTTATGCAAACCTACAAAGAGTGTTTGAAGATTACAACTTAATAAAATGGACTCTGTCTATATAACTACTCTACAAAGTGATTTATAAATTAATATAACTACTCTGCAAAGTGATTTATGAATTATGAAACAGAGAAAAGAGACACGATGGCATAATTAGAGAGATTATAAACGAGTGAAATACAACCTACAATCAAATTAGGAGAGATATACACAGTGATACAGATTAAAAAATCAATTCTAAATTAAAGAGATATACACAGTGATATGAATTAGACAAGCAACTTGAAATAGGTATGTGATAAAAGCCAAATATGAAAATACAAATATATACTGATATGACATTGATATTAATCGTCAAAACAGAGTGTACAGTTAAATTGAAGATAATGTATGTGTGTAGAAAGAAAATCTGCGTCTCTTCATAACATATGAAACAAGTATTTATAGATCTTATATAGAGATTGAGAGGTCAAACACTAGAACGATCAACACTCTCTAAAAACATAAATACATCAAATTCCATTAACAAAAATGATCTAGTCCAATAGCCTCGTGCACTCAAAATAGCGGCCGCTGCAACTACCCAAGTCTAAATGTGATGAGTTCCATAGCTAGAGGGCGTGAGTGGGCACAAAACCCATGTTTCTGATTCATCCACCAAAGCCCCCCGATATGCCAACCACCAACTCCACTACGTTCTGAGTGTCAGATGGAGTGCCAGATGGAGGTCTGAGTTACATCAGTTGATTGAAAGTTCACATATTCACGCCATAAATTCGTCGGTCATTGAAACATTACTAATTACGTAAAAGGTGGCAAGTTAGGTCATTCTTCACTACGAAGAGGCTGAGGGAGGAACTTTGATACTGGTTAAAGCTAAATTTCCGCCATTCACACTAGAAAAAGGTAAGAAATTGAAACCCAACTCGCATTGTTTGATTTTAAAGTTCATATTGTGAAAGAAAAGGCATAATGCCAACTAGAAAGAAGAGTTCACAAGAATTACTAGGAGAGGATAACCAAGTTATTACTAATGTTTTCGTTGATGTCTATGATACAATAATGGATACAAGTTCTTCTTTTCAAATTGCAAAGCTTATTAAACAAGGGAGTTCAGAAAATTCTGAACATGCATGGCTCTGGAAGAGTAATTTGTTTGAAACTCTTGTTCCTCGGGTTTATAGCAACCGTGGCCTCATTCATACATTTGTGAAGCTTTATAATGCAAAAAATCATTTTATTGTCTCAACTGACAATTTGAGAGATGTTTGTTCGATATCCCCCAAAAGTTGTTCCATCGAGAAAATGAACACAGTTATACAAAATTTCACCATTGATCCTTCATATACTTTCGCATAATTTCCGGTTAGGGTCAAACTGTACTCTCCCCTGACCAGGATTATGGTTTGAGGATTATCTTCTATTCTCAAATATGTTGATGATACCTTAATTGATGAAGTCATCGTGGCTATTATGGATGAAATTACAGATGATGAAGAGTCTAGATTTGATTATGCAAACATTCTCGCTCATGATATTCACTTTCAATTAACATCATTTAGGTATCAATCCTATCTCTTATTTTTATTGTTATTTTCTAAGTCATAATTATATGAAAAGAAATGCCTTCAATTTGTTAAAAAAGATTAAGCTAGAAATTAACTCCCTATCACAAAATGGAGTTCTATAGCTGAAGAAGGATTTCTATAATTTGGTAATCAATTTTTATTTAACACGTATCACCTTCTCATGGTACATGATCTCCATAAAATATCGGTTTATTATCAATAAAAGTTACAATTGCACCCTTATGTGAGTATAGGTGATTGGTTCCTTTTCAATGAATTTACTCTGATTAGAATTTATGGATTTGAGTTAGAACCTTATGAGTTTACCCATTTATATTCCTCCGAGATTGTTTTCCTTAGAATATTACAGACACATATTAATGCTTGATCAATTATATTTTGTCTCAAAGAGCAAAGAAACTTCTTTCTTCTTACCTGCTGAAGTTTCTTCTTTCGTTAATAAAAATAAGTCAATAGGTCAACCATTGATTATATAAATAAATTGATAACATCCTATTATTTGAAAATAGAAATATCATTGGAGTTCGATCCCTATCATGTGATATCCGAACAACTTAGGAACGTAGGAATACATGTCTATCAACATTGTCCAAATATTATTATTGAAATGATAACCAAAAATAACACCTTGCAAGAGGTGCAAAATGTTTTGATTATGCATAAGTCAATCACCATGACCAAGATGTAAATAGAATCGCAGGAAAAGGTTGCAGTGATGGCTGGAGTATAAATTCACTCCATTGATCTTGAGTGTATAATAATAGGAGAGAAATGACCAGCAGACATCAACAAGATGCAAATTGGTCTTTCAAACATGGCAATATAAGAAACTGAAGAAGATAATCTAGAACAGAGGGAAATCAATTTTCAGATACAACCAATGAGGAAATTCAAAAAGATATTTCATAATAAATTAATTTTGTTCTTGGACAATTGGAGAAGAAGAAATCAAGAGGATCTTTTGTCATGGTTTCTTCTGGTTTACTAGCAAAAAAATGAACAGAATTTTTTCTGGTTTACCTGAAAATGGTTGTGTCCAATAGAGATGTGGAGGGCTTTGATGTAGATATGTTCAACATAAGAAAGGATTCCATCCCATGTGTGTGGATATTTCGAATTATACATCCTTAAGATGTGTAAAATCATCATGTTGACCCGGCTTGATTTGCATATGTGCCATACACCGCGATGGCGATCATCTTCACGTCTACAGACTTCCTCCCATTGCCATAAACCGCTGCCAATGTTTAAAGCAATAACCCTAATGGTCGGGCCAGGCATGCGTTCACCAAAATAACCCTTCCGTGAACGACTCCAACAACATTTCCCACATCGGAACTTGTGAGTGTATCAGGCCTGCGTCCTCTGATGGGGGCCATGTTTCTCCATTGCCCATCGAACATTTTCACGATTGTGAGTGTATCAGACCTGTGTCCTCTGATGGGGGCAATGTTTCTCCATTGCCCATCGAAAAGTCTCACGATATAGCCGAGTTCTATGTCCACGTTTCACCTCTAAAATTTAAAACGTTTTCCTAAAAGACTTAACTAAATACAACAATAAATAGACTATGAATCCAATGATCACGGAAGAATGAAGAGCACAGAAGCAGGCCTGGAATTTGATGGGTTGTAGCCCGTTTTTACCTCTCAACACGTATTTGACACTGGCTAATAAAATTTACACATCATCACTGTTAAGGTCCTAACCCGCACATAGGTAGATTAATGTATTTGGATGTAATAAAGGTCAATATTAATAAGACCTTTCAATAAAATAGAATAAGGCGGATGTAAGAAGACCTAA
>JZKD02S2241247.1:0-11340 GCA_000966675.3 Picea glauca
ATCTAGGTTTAATCCCAATTGTGCAGCAATACGGAAAGTCCTTACCTGGAATTCTATTGGTAGAAGTACTTGTTTTACATACACTAGCTCGTAAGGGGTATGCATAGTGGTGTTTCTCCAGGTGGTATGATATGCCCAAAAATCCTCTGGAAGTCTATCATTCCAATCCCTATAGTGTAATTGAACAGTATTGGTTAATATAGCTTCCAAAATTTTGTTTGTGGACTCTACTTGACCATTAGTTTGGGGTGATATGAATAAGACTTACAATGTTTGATCCCATATTTCTTCGTTAATTCCTTCATCAACCTGGAAGTGAATTAGGTGCCCTAGTCTGTAACAATTTCACAAGGAACACCAAAGTCGGTAAAGATGTGTTCATAAATGAATTCAACAACAAATTTTTCAGTAGCCCTAAATAAGGCTTTTTCATTTACCCACTTGGTGACATAATCTGTACAAACAAAAAAATATTTATTTTTACTAGACATGGGTGAAATTGGTCCCACAAAATCAAGGGCCCATTTGTTGAAAGGTTCTATCATAACTTGGGAATGCAAGGTAATTTCATCAGTTGATGTGGGTCTTCCTATCCTTTGACATCTATCGCAACTCCTTGCATATTTGGCAAAATCTTTAAAAATGCTAGGCCAATAGTAACCTGAATGTAACAACTTATATGTTTTACGTTTGTCAGAAAAAATGGCCACCACATGGTCCATCATGACAACTTCATAGGATTTTTGGTATCTGATCTTCTTGGACACATCTATGAATAATCAAGTTTGGACCAATACGAAAAAGGTCATGGACAACCTAAGAGTAGTTATCACTTTGCATGATAATTCTACGCTTTTCAAGAGGTGACAAATGCGTTGGTAATTTCCTAGTAGACAAATAACTTTCCATGTCTGCAAAGCATGGGGTATTTACAGAGAGGGAAAATAGATGCTCATATGGAAAAATATCATCAACAGGAATATCATCACCCTCATGTTTTATGCATGAAATAAAATCATCTACTAAATTATCCTTTCCAGGTCAGTCAAGGACGGTGATATTGAACACTTTCAATAACAAGAGCCACCTAGTCACTCGACCATTGGTAATGGGTTTATTCATGAGAAATATAATGGAAGAGTGATATGTATGTAAAATTAATTTGTACCCTATGATGTAATGGAGAAACTTATTAATGGCATGGACCACTACCAAGAATTCCTTTTCGTTAATTGTATAGTTTAACTCTGTAGCGAACAAGTTCTTACTCACAAAATAAATGGCATAGGATTGATGGTCTTGTTTCTTCCCTAATACTCCTCCTATTGCAGTATCGAAGGCATCAATGGATATGTGAAATGGAAGGGCCCAATTGGTCCCCCTAAAAACTAGTGCCATAGATAACTTAGCTTTCATAATTTCAAAGGTGGTTTGACACTAGTCATTCCAAAGAAAATCAACATCTTTTATTAACAATCCAAACATGGGTGCAACAATATTTGTGAAATTTTCAATAAATCGTTGGTAGTATACAACATGTCCAATAAATATTCTTACCTCTTTTTTAGTCTTGGGGGGTGGAAGTTTGACGATTACCTAAATCTTAGCAGGATCCATTTTAATCCCTTTAGATGAAATGTGATGTCCTAATACTACTCCTTCAATCAACAACATTTTATATTTTTCATGACTTAAGGATAGGCTCATTTATTGACATTTGATAAGGACTTTATCTAGATTATCTAGGTCTTCCTGGTAAGTATNTTGATGTGGGTCTTCCTATCCTTTGACATCTATCGCAACTCCTTGCATATTTGGCAAAATCTTTAAAAATGCTAGGCCAATAGTAACCTGAATGTAACAACTTATATGTTTTACGGTTGTCAGAAAAAATGGCCACCACATGGTCCATCATGACAACTTCATAGGATTTTTGGTATCTGATCTTCTTGGACACATCTATGAATAATCAAGTTTGGACCAGTATGAAAAAGGTCATGGCCAACCTAAGAGTAGTTATCACTTTGCATGATAATTCTACGCTTTTCAAGAGGTGACAAATGCGTTGGTAATTTCCTAGTAGACAAATAACTTTCCATGTCTGCAAAGCATGGGGTATTTACAGAGAGGGAAAATAGATGCTCATATGGAAAAATATCATCAACAGGAATATCATCACCCTCATGTTTTATGCATGAAATAAAATCATCTACTAAATTATCCTTTCCAAGTCAGTCAAGGACGGTGATATTGAACTCTTTCAATAACAAGAGCCACCTAGTCACTCGACCATTGGTAATGGGTTTATTCATGAGAAATATAATGGAAGAGTGATATGCATGTAAAATTAATTTGTACCCTATGATGTAATGGAGAAACTTATTAATGGCATGGACCACTACCAAGAATTCCTTTTCGTTAATTGTATAGTTTAACTCTATAGGGGACAAGTTCTTACTCACAAAATAAATGGCATAGGACCGATGGTCTTGTTTCTTACCTAATACTCCTCCTATTGCAGTATCGAAGGCATCAATGGATATGTGAAATGGAAGGGCCCAATTGGTCCCCCTAAAAACTAGTGCCATAGATAACTTAGCTTTCATAATTTCAAAGGTGGTTTGACACTAGTCATTCCAAAGAAAATCAACATCTTTTA
Organism: Picea glauca; assembly: GCA_000966675.3. Classification (NCBI taxonomy): domain Eukaryota; kingdom Viridiplantae; phylum Streptophyta; class Pinopsida; order Pinales; family Pinaceae; genus Picea; species Picea glauca. Next base: position 2,660 of record JZKD02S2241247.1, read on the forward strand.
TTAACAATCCAAACATGGGTGCAACAATATTTGTGAAATTTTCAATAAATCGTTGGTAGTATACAACATGTCCAATAAATATTCTTACCTCTTTTTTAGTCTTGGGGGGTGGAAGTTTGACGATTACCTAAATCTTAGCAGGATCCATTTTAATCCCTTTAGATGAAATGTGATGTCCTAATACTACTCCTTCAATCAACAACATTTTATATTTTTCATGACTTAAGGATAGGCTCATTTATTGACATTTGATAAGGACTTTATCTAGATTATCTAGGTCTTCCTGGTAAGTATWTCCATATATTGTAAATTCGTCCATGTATACTTCCACACAATCATGAATAATATAATCACATATCTCTAGTACCACTTGTTGAAATGTGGCAAGAGAATTACACAATCTGAATGGTAAGACCCTATAGGCATAGGTTCCCCAAGGACAAGTGAAAGTAGTCTTGTCCYGATCCTYGGGTGMTATGAGAATTTGGTTGCACCTGCTATATCCATCTAGGAAGGAGAAGTATTTATTTCATGAAAAGGTATCCAAGACTTGGTCAGTGAAAGGAAGGGGAAAATAATCCTTTAGAGTGGCCTTATTAAGTTCCCGTAAATCGACACAAATTCTCCATTTCTCAGTTACTTTCTTTGGAACCACTACAAGCAGGGATACCCATTTACTGTCAGAGATCAGATAAATAAGGTTGACAATCAAAAACTTTTGTATCTCCTCATTTACTATATCCTTGAGTGTCGATTTCATCTTTCTCTATGGTTTCCTAACAGGTGTTACTTCTTCCTGCATATGTATGTGAAGAATGCATGTATCATGGTGTATACCCTTCATATTAGTGTATTCCAAGGTGACTGCCCCTGATTTTTCTTTAAGGACATTTACTAATTGTTTTTGTTGGCCTGCATCTAGTCCAAAATTTATATATAGGAATTTACCTAGAGTAATATCATAGGGCATGGTATAAGATGTTGAAGACTCATATATCTAAAAAATAAAAGATGTCGAAGACAAAGTTTGTTGGCAAATGTTTAACAGGCAGTGTATGCTTGTCATTGATGGCAAGTACAATAGTCAAGATGGCATGAGTATAGGAAGAATGTAACAGATGGGAATCAGAAGTATTTTAGGAAGTCGCTGCATAGAAAGCTCGATAAGTTCAGAAGAGATAGTGAAGAGGATTGTTGGCAGGTTTAACAGGAAAAGTGAGCTTGTCATTGATGGCAAGATCAGAGTGTGCATCAATGGAAAAACAGGAAAAATGTAAGCTAAGGAGGATTAGCACAGAGTCACACACAGTGCGTAGGTGTGAACCAGGGATGAGGTTAACTCATTGCCAAATCTCAAGAGAGATAGCATACTAAGGATCTTAGGAGGATCAAAGGTCGAGGCCTTTGACACTTAGAAATTCTTCTAAGTAAGGAGGATGCCTAAGCTCGGGAAGAGAAGAAACATTGATCGTTGGATCCCATTCAGAATTCCCAATGACTGTCATATCTGAATCTGGACAGGAGGAGTGCAAGGATGGAGGATAGATCTCTGACATTAGAGACGAGCGTGCAGGGTCCGACCATCGTTGGATCAAGGAGAACCTACACGTTCATTAAAGTGCAAGAAGTGGTGAAATGCGAAATGTCGAATTATGTTAGTTTGACTCCATTTCAGAGTTTTGTAGAACGAGACTTGAAGGGGTCAAGAACTTACACGACAGAGTGGAAAAATCGCGAAGCGACGAAATCGCGAATGTGGACAAAATCAGAAAGTGATGAAATCGCGAAGTGGAGAAATCATGATAAGATCTAGACCGTCAGATCACCAAAGGGTTCTATACCATTGATCTAAGCTCCATCTCAGAGCTTCTCCTATCATGACTTGGAGTGATGAGAACCTCCATCACAAGAATCGTGAGATGTGAACTCACGATAAGATCTAGACCGTCAGATCACCAAGGTTTCTAGACCATTGATCTAAGCTCCATCTCAAAGCTTCGCCTATCGTTACTTGGAGTGACAAGAACCTCCATATAAGGAACCGTGATATGAGAATTCACGATGAGATTTGGACCTTCAATACACCAAAAATCTTGGACCATTGATCTGAGCTCCATCTCAGAGTCTCGCCTATCACGACTTGGAGAGACGAGAATCTCCATATAAGGAACAACGAGATGTGAATTCATGATGAGATATGGACCATTGATTCATCAATATCATGGGAATTCGATCAGGGTCGATGAAGATCATAAGTTCGCAGCGCCTTTTAGCGCAGCCTGTGGTCACTGTGTGTGGTCACATGGAGGAAGGACCTAGTGCAGATAAGATCCACCTTGAAATTTTTGGGATTGCATCTGGGAATGTCAAGACACTGGATCATACGAATGCTGAAATACCGAAAAAGGTGAATTGTCGGTGTAACCCGAGGTCACTGCCTGTGGTCATGTAGAGGAGGGTGCTAGAGAAGCCAAGCTCCTTTTTCGAAGCTCGCGACATGAACAGTCAAGATGCCTCATCATAGAATCTCCGAATTGCGAAAGTGTGAAACGCATAAATCATGAAAATATCCTTCAGAGCTAATCCAATGGTGCAGATGAAACTGAAGGAGATTGGAGGGTTACTGTTTCACGTCACAGTGTAACTTCCAGAAACCACTGATGGTTTCTGCCAGAGAACTCGAAGACACTTCGGGGTGATTGATAGAGGAGATGAAGAGTCTTTGGGAATATTCAAGAGGGATGAAGATGCTCATGGAGGCGATTGACAGTTGGATGAGCATTGAATCCTGTAACTGGAACAAAGAAGGTGAGCTTGATTGTCACAAAGAAGACGAAGAGTCTCAACTGCTAGAGAGGCTGAGGAATCTTAGCATAACACACAGTGATGCTGAACGAGTGGAAAAAAAAATGGCAGAGAAGCTGAAGAGTCATGATGATGATCAGATAGAGGACTCGAGTTGTGGAGGATATCGACGCAGTGTGAGTATGAATAGGTATTGCACGCATTGCATGCACAAGGTGCACAAAAGCTATAAATACATGGTACAATGATGAGATGTGTTTTGTTGTTGCTGTTGGAGTTGTTGTGGTTGTTTTTGTTGAAGGTGATTCATGCGTGAAGTAGGAGGAGAGTGCAGCAGCTGAATTGAACAAAAGAGGAACTGTGCAGTGAATAGAGATGGTGCATAGAGCATAAAAAGTAGAAGAACGGATAGCACAAGTCATGTGTGCAAAAAGGCAGTGAGGCAGACAGATTAACGAAATGCAGCAGAACAATGATGAGTCTGGTAAGCCATTGTTGAACATTATAACACTGTAATAAGTTTCAGTAGCAAAGATTTATATTTCAGGGTGGAAGGGAGGTGCTAGGGAGGACTGTTGTCCTCATAGGTTCAAGTGGGTGCTTGAACACAGGAAGTTGTATCTTCCATCTGGTTGCAGCTAGAGAAACCAGGGTGGTAGGGTGGTGCAAGGGAGAACTCTTGTTCTCTNGTCAGTGAAAGGAAGGGGAAAATAATCCTTTAGAGTGGCCTTATTAAGTTCCCGTAAATCGACACAAATTCTCCATTTCTCAGTTACTTTCTTTGGAACCACTACAAGCAGGGATACCCATTTACTGTCAGAGATCAGATAAATAAGGTTGACAATCAAAAACTTTTGTATCTCCTCATTTACTATATCCTTGAGTGTCGATTTCATCTTTCTCTATGGTTTCCTAACAGGTGTTACTTCTTCCTGCATATGTATGTGAAGAATGCATGTATCATGGTGTATACCCTTCATATTAGTGTATTCCAAGGTGACTGCCCCTGATTTTTCTTTAAGGACATTTACTAATTGTTTTTGTTGGCCTGCATCTAGTCCAAAATTTATATATAGGAATTTACCTAGAGTAATATCATAGGGCATGGTATAAGATGTTGAAGACTCATATATCTAAAAAATAAAAGATGTCGAAGACAAAGTTTGTTGGCAAATGTTTAACAGGCAGTGTATGCTTGTCATTGATGGCAAGTACAATAGTCAAGATGGCATGAGTATAGGAAGAATGTAACAGATGGGCATCAGAAGTATTTTAGGAAGCTGCTGCATAGCAAGCTCGATAAGTTCAGAAGAGATAGTGCAGAGGATTGTTGGCAGGTTTAACAGGCAAAGTGAGCTTGTCATTGATGGCAAGATCAGAGTGTGCATCAATGGAAAAACAGGAAAAATGTAAGCTAAGGAGGATTAGCACAGAGTCACACAGAGTGCGTAGGTGTGAACCAGGGATGAGGTTAACTCATTGCCAAATCTCAAGAGAGATAGCATACTAAGGATTTTCGGAGGATCAAAGGTCGAGGCCTTTGACACTTAGAAATTATTCTAAGTAAGGAGGATGCCTAAGCTCGGGAAGAGAAGAAACATTGATCGTTGGATCCCATTTATAATTCCCAATGACTGTCATATATGAATCTGGACAGGAGGAGTGCAAGGATGGAGGATAGATCTCTGGCATTAGAGACGAGCGTGCAGGGTCTGACCATCATTGGATCAAGGAGAACCTACACGTTCATTAAAGTGCAAGAAGTGGTGAAATGCGAAATGTCAAATTATGTTAGTTTGAATCCATTTCAGAGTTTCGTAGAACGAGACTTGAAGGGGTCAAGACCTTACACGGCAGAGTGGAAAAATCGCGAAGCGACGAAATCGCGAATGTGGACAAAATCACAAAGTGATGAAATCGCGAAGTGGAGAGATCACAATAAGATCTAGACCGTCAGATCACCAAGGGTTCTATACCATTGATCTAAGCTCCATCTCGGAGCTTCGCCTATCGTGACTTGGAGTGATGAGAACCTCCATCACAGGAATCGTGAGATGTGAACTCATGATAAGATCTAGACCGTCAGATCACCAAGGCTTCTAGACCATTGATCTAAGCTCCATCTCAGAGCTTCGCCTATCGTGACTTGAAGTGACAAGAACCTCCATCTAAGGAATCGTGATATGCGAATTCACGATGAGATTTGGACCTTCAATACACCAAAAATCTTGGACCATTGATCTGAGCTCCATCTCAGAGTCTCGCCTATCATGACTTGGAGAGACGAGAATATCCATCTAAGGAACAACAAGATGTGAATTCATGATGAGATATGGACCATTGATTCATCAATATCATGGGCATTCGATCAGGGTCGATGAAGATCATAAGTTCGCAGCACCTTTTAGCGCAGCCTATGGTCACTGCGTGTGGTCACGTGGAGGAAGGACCTAGTGCAGATAAGCTCCACCTTGAAATTTTTGGGATTGCATCTGGGAATGTCAAGACACTGGATCATACGAATGCTGAAATACCGAAAAGGTGAATTGTCGGTGTAACTGGAGGTCACCGCCTGTGGTCATGTAGAGGAGGGTTCTAGAGAAGCCAAGCTCCTTTTTGGAAGCTCGCGACATGAAGAGTCAATATGCCTCATCATAGAATCTCCGAATTGCGAAAGTATGAAACGCATAAATCATGAAAATATCCTTCAGAGCTAATCCAATGGTGCAGATGAAACTGAAGGAGATTGGAGGGTTACTGTTTCACGTCACAGTGTAACTGCCAGAAACCACTGATGGTTTCTGCCAGAGGACTCAAAGACACTTCGGGGTGATTGATAGAGGAGATGAAGAGTCTTTGGGAATCTTCAAGAGGGATGAAGATGCTCATGGAGGCGATTGACAGTTGGATGAGCATTGAAGCCTATAACTGGAACAAAGAAGGTGAGCTTGACTGTCACAAAGAAGACGAAGAGTCTCAACTGCTAGAGAGGTTGAGGAATCTTAGCATAACACAAAGTGATGCTGAACGAGTGGAAAAAAAAAATGGCAGAGAAGCTGAAGAGTCATGATGATGATCAGATAGAGGACTCGAGTTGTGGAGGATATCGACGCAGTGTGAGTATGAAGAGGTATTGCACGCATTGCATGCACAAGGTGCACAAAAGCTATAAATACATGGTACAGTGATGAGATGTGTTTTGTTGTTGTTGTTGGAGTTGTTGTGGTTGTTTTTGTTGAAGGTGATTCATGCGTGAAGTAGGAGGAGAGTGCAGCAGATGAATTGAACAAAAGAGGAACTGTGCAGTGAATGGAGATGGTGCATAGAGCATAAAAAGTAGAAGAACAAATAGCACAAGTCATGTGTGAAAAAAGGCAGTGAGGCAGACAGATTAACGAAATGCAACAGAACTATGATGAGTCTGGTAAGCCATTGTTGAACATTATAACACTGTAATAAGTTTCAGTAGCAAAGATTTATATTTCAGGGTGGAAGGGAGGCGCTAGGGAGGATTGTTGTCCTCATAGGTTCAAGTGGGTGCTTGAACACAGGAAGTTGTATCTTCCATCTGGTTGCAGCTAGAGAAACCAGGGTGGTAGGGTGGTGCAAGGGAGAACTCTTGTTCTCTGTTATACAGGTTGGTGCCCGTATGATTGGAAGTTGGTACTTCCATCTAGCTGGTGCTAGAGAAACCAGGGAGTTGGTGCTTCCTTCTAGTTGGTTCTAGAGAAACCAAGGAGTTGGTGCTTCCTTCTAGTTGGTGCTAGAGAAACCAGGGAGTTGGTGCTTCCTTCTAGTTGGTGCTAGAGAATCTAGGGAGTTGGTGCTTCCTTCTAGTTGGTGCTAGATAATCTAGGGAGTTGGTGCTTCCTTCTAATGGGTTCTAGAGAAAACAGAGAGTTGGTGGTCTCAGCAAGTAGCAACTTGCAAAACTAAGGTTGCAGCCTCATTATGAGTTGGTGATCATATGTATGATAATGTAAAGAATGTAACTATTACTTATCATATAAACAAAAAGAGGTTTTTACCCTGTATGGGTTTCCTTGGGAAATATCTGTCTCTGTGTTTCTCATATATGTGACTGATGTTGAATGTGCCATTTTTTATTTCCCTGCATTATTGTGATCATCATTCAGTGTTTTTGCAAAGAGTTTAAAAGAAGCATAATTGTTTAAGCACGGTAACAACTGATTCACCCCCCCCTCTCAGTTGTCCAACAATTGGTATTAGAGCAGGCCCCCTTTTATCTAAGGGTAGATCCTAGAGCTTAAACATGACAAACCATGAAGTGACTTCAGTCACTAGGCCTCCTCTATTTGATGGAACAGAATTTCCCTTCTAAAAGGTTAGAATGAGAACATACCTAATGGCCTTAGGAGATGATGTCTGGGATGTAGTAGAGACTGGATACATAAATCTTGTTGTGCTATCTTCCAAGGATGATAAGTTAGAAATTATCTTTAATGCTAAGGGAATGAATGTTATCTTGAATGGACTTGCAGAAGCCAAGTTTGTGAAGGTGATGCATCTTCAAGCTGCTAAAGAAATGTGGAACAAACTCATTAACAGTTATGAAGGTAATGAGAAGGTGAAATATCCCAAGCTTCAAACCTACAGAGTACAGTTTGAAAATCTACAGATGAAAGAAGATGAAACCATTGGGAATTATTTTCTAAGAGTTGAAGAACTAGTAAATGMAATGAAAGCACTTGGTGAAAAAATTGAGGAACCCTCTTTAGTTCAGAAAATTTTGAGATCTCTGCCAGATAGGTTCAACCCAAAGGTCTCAGCCATAGAAGAACTTAATGATATAAAGATTTTTTCTTTTGATCAACTTCTAGGAATGCTGACTTCATATGAAATGAGGATAGTTACAAATAAAACCACCTCTAGAGAAGCATCATTTAAAGAATATAAGAATGAGGATTGTGAGCCTGATGAAATTGAAGCAAAATTCATGAGAAGATTAAAGAAAGGATCAGGCAAGTACCAAGGTAAGTTTCCCTTCAAATGTTTCAACTGTGGTAAGATAGGTCATTTTGCAAATAAATTTCCACATAAGAGACATGATCAAAACTCTGAAGATGAAGAGAAGCACAAATCAAGAAGATTTGATAAGAAGAAGAGTTTATGTGTAAACGATGATGACTTAAAAGACACCGATAGTGACTCTTCCTGTGAAGATAAGGTAAATGACTTCATGTTGATGGCCAAAGAGGATTATGATAATGAAAGAACAGGTAGTGATGAGAATGATGAAGAAGTTTTGGTTGCTATGGAAGGAGAACTGATCAATGCACTAGAAGAGATTGATAGACTCATAATTAAGAATAGAAAGAAAAAACAATTGTTGATACAGTTCGAGAAAGACAGTAAATAGCCTGATGAAGACTTTGCCCTGCTAAGTGGAATTAGAAGAGGCAAATAAAATCAAGAATATTCTAAAACATCAGCTATTAGAAAAGAGGGCAAGATCTGAAGCCTTGGAAGAAGAAGTAGTGAAAACTAGGAAAGAGATGGAGAAGTTTCAAGCCTTGTCTCATCAGAATCTGTCAAATATCAAAGCCTCAGAAGCATTAGCCACCATTCTGAATTAGCAAAGGAATCCAAAGATGAAAACTGGTTTGGGTTATGAAGAAGGATCAAGTAGTGGTCAGCCAAGAAACAAAGAACCCATCAAGTTTGTCAAAGCTATTGTCCATGTCAAATCTACAACCAATGACAACAACAAACCTACAGAAACAAAGGAAGACAATCATCCGCCCAGGACAAGTAAAGAAAAAGGTGCCAGGACTGAATCTGTAGAACAAAGAAATAATGCACTCCCTGCTCAAAGACATCATCAACATGGAAGAAATCGATTTTCTCAAAGAAGA
>JZKD02S2241247.1:17110-37337 GCA_000966675.3 Picea glauca
TTTTGTATAGAAAGTCCATTTGATATGGTCATTTCACCTTCTCTACACTAAATAAATGCATTGGTTGTGGCCAACCAAGGTCTTCCCAAGATAATAGGATTCCCTTTAGAAGGATCCTTTGAATGAATGAAAAGAAATTCTACTAGGTATTTCCATGAGAATAATGTAACTATGATATCATCCAAAATTCCTTCAGGTATAACCTTTGTCTTATCTACTAATTCCAAAATAGTTGTGGTAGGTCTAAGAAGCATTTTTAACTGTAATTCCTCCAAGGTAGTAACAGTCATAACATTAATGTCTTTCCCTAGGTCTATGAGAGTGTTTCTGATGGGAACCTTATTAATGGTTATTGTTACTATGGGTTTCCCTGGGTTCCCATATTTTGCGACCCTATGCTTCTCTGATATGTACTCAGATAATTCTCTTATCAAATGTATTCATGGAGGATCCTTATGCTTCCTTCCTGGCTTCTTGATACACAATTATTTGACCACATTACTATAAATTGGAATGTCCTTTATGTCTTGTAACAAGGGAATTTTTACAAATATATTCCTTAATTCATTTAAAATGTCAAATTCCAGTCGAGTGGTAGGTTTCTCAATCACTAATCGTTCTGGATAAGGAGGGGATTTTGTAATATGTGAGGATTCATTTTGGGGAAGCTTGGGTTCTTGGTCTTTAGGAATGATAACATCCTCCCACTTAGTGTCATTTGTGGGTTGTTTGGGAGTTTCATCTTCTTATTCTTCCTGGATGACTACTGAAGGCCTATGTCTATCCAGAACTTTTCCCGACCTTAGTTGAATTTCTTGCAATAGAACAAGATAAATAACATAGGTTGGGAAGGTTTTCATCTCAACATTGTGAAGAGGTTGAGTTGGTTTTTTATTGGTGTTGGGAACCGGTTGTGCCAGTAATAATTTCGGTCTTGGGGATCTTGTATTCTGGTATTGTTGGGGTTGTTATGGAATAGGAGGTAAAGATGGGGGAACAAACCTGGTAAAAGTTACGGGATGTTCGATGGAAAATGGGGGTAAATATGAGTGGGCATAGGGACAGGTGGAGCTTGAGTGTTTCTTTGGGTATTCACTCCTCTCCATCCTTGTAGCCAATGATGGTGATACTATGTAGACCAGTTTTTCCAATTCGGTGAGCGCCACTATTGTGGTTGTTGATAATAGGGTGAAACTTGGGGTGGTAATTCCTAGTATGTAGGTTGATTCCTAGGTTTCCATGGCCTCATAGGTTCATAAAAGGATTCCCCAGGATCCCAACTTCTATAAATGGCTAATAAACCAAGCAGTGATTGAGATTTTTCAGTTGGGTGGTCTTTAGTGAAGAAGCCAAAAAATTAAATATTATCTAATGGGCAAAATATTCCTCTTGAATTATTCCTCCTGAATCTTGGACAAAATATGCACATTGTTGCATTCTCTTCCTCCTATTTCTTTTTAATCTTTAGGGTGTCCAACTGGGAACCTATTGTACTTAATATATCGGTTTTGAATTTCTCCAGTAGGTTTCCTATATCTACCCTTATGATACCACCTGAACTGATTGTTTTTAGGCTTCTATTATAAGGATCCCAAGCATTCTTCCCCATTTTATCTCTACTCCTCGAGTAATTCATACACATTTTACAGATCTCAGTAAATGGTTTATAGGAGATGTCACTTGATGCCATCAGGTTAAGTGTCTCTAGGTATTCTTCTGAAATACCTTTAAGGAAAAGAGTCCTGACTGCATCATCTGGAAGGTCATGGTACTTCGGTTTTTGTGAGATATAAAAAAACTATTCCATGTAATCCTCGATACTCTCATCCTCTAACCATTGGATCTTAAAAATATCATTACGAGAATCCTTGGACTTGCAGTAATCTTGGCATTTTTTAAGAAATATAACTTTCATGTCTTCCCAAAACCTAAAACAGGTATCTCCCAATCCCATGAACCATCTTAGTGCATAATCCTTGAGGGTGGCAGGAAAAAGTTTTAGTTTTTGGGCATATTGCAAGTAATTGTAGCTCCTACAAAAGATTCCAAGCTCAAATAAGAAGGTATATGGGTCTTCACTTCTTTTACCGTAAAAGGTGGGTAGTGTCGAGAGGGGAATGTTGTTTGTGTTGGCATTTTGTGTGGTATCCAAAATTGGAAACCCAAAGGTGGTTTTGGTTTCATTTCCAACTTCTTCTTCTCCCTCATCATGTCTTACATGGTTTTGATCCTCCTGATCATCCATACTGGTTTGGTTTCGAAAGAGAGAGTACCTAAATGGTTTTATCCTTGAATATAACAAAGTATCCCAAGGTTATTTCCCAGGAAAGGTATCCCTTAGATGGGAATATTTATCTATTGTTTGGATGTCTAGGACTTTACTCAAACCAGTTGAAACTATTGGTGCCAAAGTTTATGTTTTGACTCGGGAAACAATTATATTGGCTAAAATGTCAAACATAGTATTCAACTATCCAGGTTCAATGATATCTACAAATTTAGGGTCCCCTAATGGTGGTGAAAAAGAAAAGGTTGTGTTGGTTGGTTCTAATGAAGGCCCGAGTGGTATTTCCTCCTCTCCCACTACTATTGATGTTTCAATTTCCTTCTCTACAGTGCTCCCGGTTTTGTTCTATTCACATACTTCTTTATCTTTTTGGGTTGAGCTAACCCCTATTTTCCAGTATCGATCCACAGAGTTTATGGGTGGAGTATTCCTTCCTCTAGAAAGGTTAGAAGGAACCTTGATCAGAATTTTTGGTTTGGTTTTAATGTATCTTCCCTTTCATTCCCTAGGTTTGTTCATGAAAGAAAATAAAAAGAAAAACTACCATTGGGTTTAGGGGAACCTGTTATAACATATGCGTAGGTTCTTACCTCTCATCTTAAATTTCCCTTTCCACCAAAGTAATGCTAAGGTTAAAAAATGATCTACTTCCTAGCTATTTCCTATCTTAAGACAACTCCCCTGCAACGACATAAAAAATGATGGGAATTCTATATGCACTAATTCCCTCAATTAAATTGTCAACCCGAGGTAAGTAAAATCAGAGTTGTATCATTGTGTGAGAAAAAGGAAAAAAAGCTAATGGAAGTATTATCTAACTAAGGAGATGATCTACCTAGAGATCAATACTCTATAAATCTACTTTCTAAAGAGATGATTCTTTTCAATTTTCATTAATTAACAAATTCTAAGATTTATGTAATTCTAGGATTATTATCTATTTATCCTAAGAAACTTCAAACAATGAATTAATGGACTATTTCTAAATAATAAAATAACAATCTATTTTAAAGATAGTTAATCTATTCAAAAAAAATTATGTAACAAACAACAAGTAAGCTATTTCTGAGTTATTTGATCTATCTATCTCTAAGAAAATAAGCAAGTATATAACTAACCTATCAAGACTATTTTGAAAAGTGAGCTCTATTCTTAAAAAGAACTCATAACTATTTCTATCTTGCGAAGAATAAATTTTAATCTACTCAATCAAAAGTAAAATTGTTATGAATGTATTCAAATTCTAATTGGTCAAAACTATTTCTAGCTTACAGTAAACGGAAAGAAAGTATTCAAAGGTGATGATTGTGTCTTCGGTGTCAAATAACATCATGATGGCATCTATATATTAGTGATAGTTCAAGAGGAATTAATTCAATGTTGACTTCTACAAAGAAATGGAAATTATGAATAAGGAAATATAAAGAAATCTTTGTCATCATAAAAGAAACACTAAGTATTTCGGGAATCCATGTGATCTCTAAACTTTACACATCAATTGCCAATGATTAAAAGAAATCTAATTCAAATTCACTATTTCAAAAAAATCTATAAACTCATGAACTCATGATTAAAAATCCTAATTCAAATTCATGCTTTGCAAAATTCTATCATATCATACTAAGGAAAAATCAATAAACAAAATAGATCTACAAAGAATAATTGAAATAACAATTAAATCTATCTCAATTAAAGCTATCAAAACTTGAAACAATTAATCTATCAAATATTGCAAACAATCTTAAACTAATACTATGTTTACAGTGGTGCTCTTTCTAAGTTAATGCTTTGTTTAAACTAATACTCTGTCTAAACTAATATTATGTCTAAATTAATGCTCTGTTTCAGTTACCAAAACCAAAGTAATTAATTAATACCTCAATACAACTATCTAAATTAGTATCCTCCAGGATGATCCATAGCTAAGAAGGAAAATACACAATACTATAATTAATCAACTCCTACAAGCAATATGCAATTAAGGAAAAACAAATTAGATTAACAAATTATAATTGACATATACACAACAATTAAAATTGAGAAATACATGTAGTAAAGAAACAATTATGAATTCTAAATAAGAGACAACATGAACACACAATATCTACTGATATACACGGTCACCCATACCTATCTATCAAATTCACGTAGGTGTTTAACTCAACACAATGCTATCATTAATCATAAAAATAGAGTCCGGAACAAAGTTGCAGATAATGTATGTATTAAACAATAAAATTATTCTCAAAACTTATGTCTTTAGTCGTGCCACAGGTAGCAGTATTTATAGATTATCTATAGCTTGAGAGGTCGAACACTAGAAATTAAATGAGTTCTAACAACAAACTCAAAAATAACGAACTCATTAAATGAGTTCTAACAACAACATCTTCTATAAATTTCATGAGCCACTCAACGATCACTAAAACTGCCCAATCTGAGGTATGTCGAGCTCTATAGATGGAGGCCACGAGGGGGGAAAAAACCCTTATCACTTATTCATCCACAACATGCTACCAACGTACCAACCGCCAGCTCTAATGCGCTCTGAGTGTCAGATCTCATGTTGAATGGAGTGTCAGATCGCTTGTCGGATCAAGTGTTGAATGAAGTGTCGGATGAGGTATCAGATGGAGGATCAGACCCCAATTTTTCCCTGTTGCAAACAAACCATGCATTAGATCTTTATAAACATCAAACTGAATTGGATTGATCACAAAACCATTACAAAAATACTAATTATACATACCTGGTGCGAATTCAGGGTGAATTGATATATAAACGTTTGAGAATCCTTCAAAATGGATAATATGAAGCATAGCATATGTAATTATGATGCAAAAAGGATTTGAGCATCGAAATAAAACAATCAAAACATGAACCCAACAACATTCTCTTTATTTTGCTTCAATTTCTCAAGTCACTTTTTTCAAAAATTAAACTTACACGGTTCTAAAACATAGTATAAAATTTTATTTGATATAAACACTACAGATATTTAACCAAATATAATTATCTAGAAATGATATAGTGATGAAACTATTGAAAGGGGTGCCCTTTTCCACCCAACCATAGGCACAAAAAGTCCTAGATGGATTTACCACTGGCCACCCCCTAGCTAGATCATGATTCTATGAGAGATAGTCTTATGTTCAACAACAACGAGAGACAAAGGACACTCTCCTCCTCCCACAAGAAGTTGGAAGATTTATTTTCTCTCCACCAAGCAAGGAGGTATGCAATGAGTGCTTCCTCAGTCACTCATATTCTCTACAACCCGGTTTATCATCTTGGACTAAAAATGTTTCCCAACAAATTCTTGTACCTAGAAACAATTTGTTTCTCAATTCTCTTCAAAAACAAAGAGATGAAGATTCTCTCCCTCTTCAAAAAATGGTCACCAGACTCATCTTCTTTCCTCTTCCCATCTGCCCACGAACTTCCTCTCTTTTGTTTCCTTCCTTGGAAAGCTTATGTGGGTTAGGTTAGGAATTTTTCAGATGAGTACTCTTCTCATCTCCTCATTGACTCTTGAGGAGGAATTCCCAACTACCAGCATGACTGGTAATTTATTTTTCTGGGTCAAAGGATTGTTCTAGGTCTGAATAATTTAAATCTAGTAGAGTACTAGTCTGGTAGGAGTCATCTCAATCATTGTTGGTTCCCCATCACCATCTCTCTCATGCATCATGATCTACCTTGGCAAACCCCTTCAACAATTATGCAACACTTTCCATTTTATTTAGTAATAGAAATACATACATTACCTTTTATAACAAAAAGGTTCATCAATTCCAACACCCACACATATTGATTCTTATGATAGTCTTTTAGTAGGTTATAGTTATATTTAAAAGATGTGGAAAATAGGGGTATTACACTAGGGTAATGGCCAAGAGGGGTCCAAGGGGGAAATACCCATGTATATTAATTCAACCCATTTTCCTAAACTTGCTAATTGTATATGAACCTTCGTATTTTTGATTGAGTGTTCCTAGAGCCAATAATTGAATACATGTATTAGGGTGTGTCTGTGTGGTCACATCCCAGAGTTATTGGGAACATTGGGATTGAGTATGATTAGTTTGGGGAAGAGTGTGAGTCAATAAAGTAAAGATTAGAGAACTCAGTTATGCTGCTCTGTTTGTATNTCATGAACTCATGATTAAAAATCCTAATTCAAATTCATGCTTTGCAAAATTCTATCATATCATACTAAGGAAAAATCAATAAACAAAATAGATCTACAAAGAATAATTGAAATAACAATTAAATCTATCTCAATTAAAGCTATCAAAACTTGAAACAATTAATCTATCAAATATTGCAAACAATCTTAAACTAATACTATGTTTACAGTGGTGCTCTTTCTAAGTTAATGCTTTGTTTAAACTAATACTCTGTCTAAACTAATATTATGTCTAAATTAATGCTCTGTTTCAGTTACCAAAACCAAAGTAATTAATTAATACCTCAATACAACTATCTAAATTAGTATCCTCCAGGATGATCCATAGCTAAGAAGGAAAATACACAATACTATAATTAATCAACTCCTACAAGCAATATGCAATTAAGGAAAAACAAATTAGATTAACAAATTATAATTGACATATACACAACAATTAAAATTGAGAAATACATGTAGTAAAGAAACAATTATGAATTCTAAATAAGAGACAACATGAACACACAATATCTACTGATATACACGGTCACCCATACCTATCTATCAAATTCACGTAGGTGTTTAACTCAACACAATGCTATCATTAATCATAAAAATAGAGTCCGGAACAAAGTTGCAGATAATGTATGTATTAAACAATAAAATTATTCTCAAAACTTATGTCTTTAGTCGTGCCACAGGTAGCAGTATTTATAGATTATCTATAGCTTGAGAGGTCGAACACTAGAAATTAAATGAGTTCTAACAACAAACTCAAAAATAACGAACTCATTAAATGAGTTCTAACAACAACATCTTCTATAAATTTCATGAGCCACTCAACGATCACTAAAACTGCCCAATCTGAGGTATGTCGAGCTCTATAGATGGAGGCCACGAGGGGGGAAAAAACCCTTATCACTTATTCATCCACAACATGCTACCAACGTACCAACCGCCAGCTCTAATGCGCTCTGAGTGTCAGATCTCATGTTGAATGGAGTGTCAGATCGCTTGTCGGATCAAGTGTTGAATGAAGTGTCGGATGAGGTATCAGATGGAGGATCAGACCCCAATTTTTCCCTGTTGCAAACAAACCATGCATTAGATCTTTATAAACATCAAACTGAATTGGATTGATCACAAAACCATTACAAAAATACTAATTATACATACCTGGTGCGAATTCAGGGTGAATTGATATATAAACGTTTGAGAATCCTTCAAAATGGATAATATGAAGCATAGCATATGTAATTATGATGCAAAAAGGATTTGAGCATCGAAATAAAACAATCAAAACATGAACCCAACAACATTCTCTTTATTTTGCTTCAATTTCTCAAGTCACTTTTTTCAAAAATTAAACTTACACGGTTCTAAAACATAGTATAAAATTTTATTTGATATAAACACTACAGAGATTTAACCAAATATAATTATCTAGAAACGATATAGTGATGAAACTATTGAAAGGGGTGCCCTTTTCCACCCAACCATAGGCACAAAAAGTCCTAGATGGATTTACCACTGGCCACCCCCTAGCTAGGTCATGATTCTATGAGAGATACTCTTATGTTCAACAACAATGAGAGACAAAGGCCACTCTCCTCCTCCCACAAGAAGTTGGAAGATTTATTTTCTCTCCACCAAGCAAGGAGGTCTGCAATGAGTGGTTCCTCAGTCACTCATATTCTCTACAACCCGGTTTATCATCTTGGACTAAAAATGTTTCCCAACAAATTCTTGTACCCAAAAACAATTTGTTTCTCAATTCTCTTCAAAAACAAAGAGATGAAAATTCTCCCCCTCTTCAAAAAATGGTCACCAGACTCATCTTCTTTCCTCTTCCCATCTGCCCACAAACTTCCTCTCTTTTGTTTCCTTCCTTGGAAATATTATGTGGGTTAGGTTAGGTATTTTTCAGATGAGTACTCTTCCCATCTCCTCATTGACTCTTGAGGAGGAATTCCCAACTACCAGCATGACTGGTAATTTATTTTTCTGGGTCAAAGGATTGTTCTGGATCTGAATAATTTAAATCTAGTAGAGTACTAGTCTGGTAGGAGTCATCTCAATCATTGTTGGTTCCCCATCACCATCTCTCTCATGCATCATGATCTACCTTGGCAAACCCCTTCAACAATTATGCAACACTTTCCATTTTATTTAGTAATAGAAATACATACATTACCTTTTATAACAAAAAGGTTCATCAATTCCAACACCCACACATATTGATTCTTATGATAGTCTTTTAGTAGGTTATAGTTATATTTAAAAGATGTGGAAAATAGGGGTATTACACTAGGGTAATGGCCAAGAGGGGTCCAAGGGGGAAATACCCATGTATATTAATTCAACCCATTTTCCTAAACTTGCTAATTGTATATGAACCTTCGTATTTTTGATTGAGTGTTCCTAGAGCCAATAATTGAATACATGTATTAGGGTGTGTCTGTGTGGTCACATCCCAGAGTTATTGGGAACATTGGGATTGAGTATGATTAGTTTGGGGAAGAGTGTGAGTCAATAAAGTAAAGATTAGAGAACTCAGTTATGCTGCTCTGTTTGTATTTTATGCCCCTGGACTAAATTGGCCACTTGTCCCTAAATGGCTTGAGGAGGCAAATTGAAAATCACGATAAAAATCAAACCAATACTAGGATGGATGAAATTTCAGTTGCATTTGATTGAGATAACCGGGTTTCATCTATTGGGGCCCCTCCATTTTCACTCCTTCATCTAGAAAAATATTTGTTGGAGTATCTCTAGCACTAGGGTTTTTCTCAATGAGGTATAGCGAAATTTCTAAAGAGGATGCTGATTTTCAATAACACTGTGTGGGGCATTTTTGGGTAGTGTAGTTAAGTGGGACTTGGACAAAAAGACTTGTGATAGCTTACGAAACTATGTTATGCTATTCAGTTTGGATTTTGTTCCCTCGGACCAAATTGGCCATGTGTCACTAAATGGATTTTATGCCCTCAGAACAAGTTGGCCACATGTCCCTGAATGGCTTCATGAGGCGAGTTGTAACTTGTGATAAAAAAAAAAAATGTCTTGGATGAATGGACCATCAGTTGCATTAGATCTGGAGCACTTGGTTTTATCTATTGGGGCCCCTTTGTTGTCATTTCATCGACCAAAAATCTGTTTGTTTGAGTATATTTGGCATTAGGGTTTTCCTCAGTGATTATCACATATGTTTGACAATTTAACACCTTGTTAAGCTAGACATTGCATGACAAGTGAAGGCATGGAAAGGCATGGTAAGTTAAGGCATGGAAATTTAAGTTATGTAATGACAAGGCATGGCAAGTGAAGCCATGGAAATGCAAGGAAAGGAAAGGCAAGGCAAGGAAAGAAAATCCATGGCAAGGCATGGCAAGGCAAGGCAAGGCAAGGCATGGCAAGGCATGGCCTGTCATGGAAAGGAAAGGAAATACATGACAAGGCAAGGCAAGGCATGGAAAGGAATGGCAACGAATGTAAAGGAGGGGAAAGGAAAGTGAAGGCAAGTGAAGGAAAATGAATGCAAGTGAAGGCATGGCCAGGAGAGTGAAGTAAAGTGAAGGCATGGAAAGTGAAGGCATGGAAAGTGAAGGCAAGGAAATTGAAGGCATTGCAAGTGAAATGAAGGAAAGGAAAGTGAAGGAATGTCAAGTGAATCCACGTCAAGGAAAGAAAAGTGAAGGCATGGAAGGTGAAGGAAATGGAAGGCAAGTGAAGGCATGGAAAGTGAAGGAATGTGAAGGCATGGAAAGTGAAGGAAATTGAATGCAAGGAAAGGAAAGTGAAGTCACGACATGGCATGGAAAGGAAAAGAAAGGAGTGGAAAGGAAATGCAAATGAATGCATGGAAAGTGAAGGTAAGGCAAGGTAAGTGAAGGCATGGAATGTGAAGGAAAGGAAAGTGAAGGCATGTCAAGTGGAGGAAAGGTAGAATAAGTGAAGGCATGGAAAGTGAATACATGGCATGGCATATCGATACAAGGAAAGGGAATGAAAGGCAAGGAAATTGAAGGAAAGGGAAGGAATCGAAATGAAATGCAAGTGAAGGAATGGAAAATGAAGGAAAGTAAAGGCATGGAATGGCATGGCATGGCATGGAAAGGAAAGTGAAGGCATGAAAAGGAAATGCAAGTGAAGGAGGGTCAAGGAATGGAAAGTGAAGGCAAGTGAAGGAAAGGAAGATGAAGGAAAGGTAGGTGAAGGAATGGCATGGCATGGAAATGCAAGGAAAGGCATGGAATTTCAATGCAAGGAAAGGAAAGTGAAGGAATCACAATTGAAAGGAATTGAAGGCATGTAAAGTGAATTCAAGTGAAGGAATGAAAAGTGAAGCAAATTGAAGTAAATTCAAGGCATGTGAAAGAATAGCATGGCATGGCAAGGAAAGGAAAGGCAAGACATGGAAAGGAAATGAAATTGAAGGCATGGAAGTGAAGGTAAGACAAGGAAAGTGAAGGCATGGAAAATGAAGGAAAGGAAAGTGAAGGAATGATAAGTGAAGGGAAGGGAAGTGAATGAAAGGAAAGTGAAGGAAAGGCAAGTGAAGGGATGGCATGACATGGAAATACAAAGCAAGGAATGAAAATGAAATACAAGGCAAGGAAAGATAAGGCACAAAATGGCATGGAAATACCATAAAAACAATAAAATAAAGCCAAAATTATTCCATTTACATGTGTATTGTCATTCAAGTAGACCATTGGGATCACTTCTCATACTTACATTCTCCATTAACTTCTCGTTCTTAGAGTAAGGCAAGAAGTATCATACTTTTGTTGAGTTCTTACATGGAATTATTTGTAGTTGGACATTTGTACCAATAACCAAGTTTGTAAAGTGCTATATGACTTGACCTGGTTTATAATATTGAAATACATAACCACCTTTCTTTCATGTTATTTCATTATGTGCCAGATATTGTCCTTTAATAAACATCGACCCAATCGAAAATTAAATGCCTTCAGAGTCTGTTACTAATCACATGAGGGTTTTCTTTCCCTCTAAGCATCATTCCAACCAATAATCAGTGCCCCATTTATTATATATTGGGGAAGCCACTATGTATATGTTCCCTGAAAAAAATGGAGCGCCAAAATGTGAGTCCAATAAATGACCAAAGCATAAAACACTGATACTCGTTATTCAAAATTTAATAGAAGGATTCAAAAAACCTGGTAGTATGAGATCTTAAAGATGATCATAATCTATTGAAATACTTGATTGTTGTGCCTCCCACTAGAATAATTACATATTTATGCATTGACCAATGGGGAGAAATACACAATCCCATCTATAAACCCAGTTTGTCGATTCAAAATCATCCCATTCATTATTACTACGTGGACCACAAAATCAAGAGAGTTTTCTCATCTATGTTTCAACTATTACATTTCCTAATGCTCTAACTGAATGGAATCCATGAGTTCCCAGGATTGTTTTGCATTCATACCACTTTGATCCATCTACATAGAATGCCTCCCAAAAATATCTATGTACATGTTCTTTCTTGTGTGATTGGTCTTCATGGGTTCATGTTCCCTCTCTCATTACTGAAGAACACCATTCAACAATGGATTTAACATCTCGAATGAGGGAAGTAGTTGTGAACTTCATTCATTTCCTACGTAATGCTCTTTTTATGCATGCACCTTCTCCATCATGCTCCCATTTCCCATGCCCGGACTCAAAATAGTTCCAAATATGTGGTACCTTTAGTTTTTTGTGCAACATACACAACCATTGAAATACATAAGCATTTTTTAATTGGCCTACACAACCAGCTGGCCACATCCAATGTTGATCCATCTATATGTTCTTCTCCTTAAGTTGATTGTAGAAAATTTGAAAACAATGTTGCACATAGGCTAAGTCATGGAACCGATAGTTTCTTATGTAGAAGTGATACTCTTTCAATATAACTTTATTTTGTTCATTACTATCTGGTCCATGCATGTATGTGATATATACCATTATGTTGACCTGATTTGAGTGATAATATTGTTTTTGAATCTCATTTAGCGGTTGAAGGATGTAGTTCTCAACAAAATCAATCACTCATAACATAGTCCCAACAAGAAAAGTATCTCTGCATATTCTAAAATGATCATCCTGTCATTGAGCCACATGGACATGATGAACATAATGTTTTGTATTTTTTATGAATTCCTTCATGAGGTCACAAAATCGTACTTGGGAGGTAACCAATTGTATCTCTTTTCTTTCGTGTCCTCCATCAATATCATATGTGACATATTTAAATCTTTGTAAGGTAACACCCTTCCTCTGTAATTGATACTCATCACTTACATGGGTGCACTTTCTCAATAATGTCATTCCACCACACCTGGGGCATGTTCCATATAAGCATTATTTTTGATAAAATGTAAAACCATATATCCTTGTACACAATATGTCGTCAATAAAGTCTCTAGATGAAGATGGTGGAAATATAACTAATCATTCCTACAAAAGGTGTTATGGAGAACATGAATGTGTGTGTGTGTGTGTGTGTGTGTGTGTGTGTGTGTGTCTGTGTGTGTGTTTGTGTGTGCGTCATAATAATAACTATACTAAATGTGATATCTACAACAAAATTTGTTACAAATTGTGTTTATTTGAACATACCAAGGCTTTTATTTATGGAAAGATCTTTGGCCCAATATAAGTGCACTATGTAATATTTTGAAGCTGTCTTACAATTTTGTCTGTGTAATGTTAAGAAAGTGTTTAATATGGGGTTTATGGTCCATATATCCCCTTCTCAATTTTAGTACATATTTTTGGTTGGAATAAGGCCTAGTGTTCTCATGCTAGAAATCCTGCACTAGTCCCTTAAGCGCTCCAATTAACTTCATGTCAAAACAAAATAGCCTACCGGTGAAGGTACACAAATATGTTGGGCCACCTATTTCAAGTGTATCTCATCTATGAGAATATTTTCTAAGGGTTTTGACATTTCATTTAAAGAGGTGAGAGGTTTGTTGTAGAAAACGATGTTTTCTTGTGATATTGCTAATAGTTGATTGTGACAAGACACATTGGGTTGCATTGTGGTATTTAGAAAGAGATTTATTACCAATAATTTGAAAATCATCTACAAGGTTTCTAATAATATGATGACTTGTTTCCACACTTTTGACTTTTTTAATGCCTAAAATTCTCCTAACAACTGTCAAGCTTCTACATTTTAACAAAGCTAAAAGAAATTGACATTTAGTAGCATCAGATTTTGGTTCAAAATATTCTTTAATGATTTTATAATAGTGAATACGAATAGTATAGTTAGGTAACTTACCTTCAAGTGATGCTAGACCACTTTCATCAACTTGAATTCATTTAGGAATTATTCATCGCACCGTGCTCAATCTGGGTAGGGATGATGAACCCCTATTCTAGAACTCTTGACCCCCCTGTTGTGGAGTTAACAATGTTGCAGTTATTTTCCCATTCAATCACTGGAAGATCAACTCTAGAAGTAGGGTGGACATGGGATTGACTAGTTTCCATAACATTTGACTGTCCAATAAGAGATTGCACCACGTGAAATTCTTGACAACAATGTTGTACACCCATTACTTTTCTAATTTCATCGATTGTATAATCATNTGAAGGAAAGGAAAGTGAAGGAATGTCAAGTGAATCACGTCAAGGAAAGAAAAGTAAAGGCATGGAAATTGAAGGAAATGGAAGGCAAGTGAAGGCATGGAAAGTGAAGGAATGTTAAGGCATGGAAAGTGAAGGAAATTGAATGCAAGGAAAGGAAAGTGAAGTCACGACATGGCATGGAAAGGAAAAGAAAGGCGTGGAAAGGAAATGCAAATGAATGCATGGAAAGCGAAGGTAAGGCAAGGTAAGTGAAGGCATGGAATGTGAAGGAAAGGAAAGTGAAGGCATGGCAAGTGGAGGAAAGGTAGAATAAGTGAAGGCATGGAAAGTGAATACATGGCATGACATCACAGTACAAGGAAAGGGAATGAAAGGCAAGGAAATTGAAGGAAAGGGAAGGAATCGAAATGAAATGCAAGTGAAGGAGTGGAAAATGAAGGAAAGTAAAGGCATGGAAAGGAAAGTGAAGGCATGAAAAGGCAATGCAAGTGAAGGAGGGTCAAGGAATGGAAAGTGAAGGCAAGTGAAGGAAAGGAAGATGAAGGAAAGGTAGGTGAAGGAATGGCATGGCATGGAAATGCAAGGAAAGCCATGGAATTTCAATGCAAGGAAAGGAAAGTGAAGGAATCACAATTGAAAGGAATTGAAGGCTTGTAAAGTGAATTCAAGTGAAGGAATGAAAAGTGAAGTAAAATGAAGGAAATTCAAGGCATGTGAAAGAATAACATGGCATGGCAGGGAAAGGAAAGGTAAGACATGGAAAGGAAATGAAATTGAAGGCATGGAAGTGAAGGTAAGACATGGAAAGTGAAGGCATGGAAAATGAAGGAAAGGAAAGTGAAGGAATGATAAGTGAAGGGAAGGGAAGTGAATGAAAGGAAAGTGAAGGAAAGGAAAGGAAAGTGAAGGAAAGGCAAGTGAAGGGATGGCATGACATGGAAATACAAAGCAAGGAATGAAAATGAAATGCAAGGCAAGGAAAGATAAGGCACAAAATGGCATGGAAATACCATAAAAACCATAAAATGAAGCCAAAATTATTCCGTTTATATGTGTATTGTCATTCAAGTAGACCATTGGGATCAATTCTCATACTTACATTCTCCATTAACTTCTCGTTCTTAGAGTAAGGCAAGAAGTATCATACTTTTGTTGAGTTCTTACATGGAATTATTTGTAGTTGGACATTTGTACCAATATCCAAGTTTGTAAAGTGTTATAAGACTTGACTTGGTTTATAATATTGAAATACATAACCACCTTTCTTTCATCTTATTTCATCATGTGCCAGATATTGTCTTTTAATAACCATCGACCCAATCGAAAATTAAATGCCTTCAGAGTTTGTTACTAATCACATGAGGGTTTTCTTTCCCTCTAAGCATCATTCCAACCAATAATCAGTGCCCCATTTAGTATCTATTGGGGAAGCCACTATGTATATGTTCCCTGGAAAAAAATGGAGTGCCAAAATGTGAGTCCACTAAATGACCAAAGCATAAAACATTGATTCTCGTTATTAAAAATTTAATAGAAGGATTCAAAAAAACTAGTAGTATGAGATCTTAAAGATGATCATAATCTATTGAAATACTTGATTGTTGTGCCTCCCACTAGAATAATTACATATTTATGCATTGAACAATGGGGAGCGATACACAATCCCATCTATAAACCCAGTTTGTCAAATCAAAATCATCYYATTCATTATTACTACATGGACCACAAAATCAAGAGAGTTCTCTCATCTATGTTTCAACTATTGCATTTCCTAATGTTCTAACTGAATGGAATCCATGAGTTCYCAGGATTKTTTTGCATTCATACCACTTTGATCCATCTACATAGAATGCCTCCCAAAAATATCTATGTACATGTTCTTTCTTGTGTGATTGGTCTTCATGGGTTCATGTTCCCTCTCTCATTACTAAAGAACACCATTCAACAATGGATTTCACATCTCGAATGAGGGAAGTAGTTGTGCACTTCATTCATTTCCTACGTAATGCTCTTTTTATGCATGCACCTTCTCCATCATGCTCCCATTTCCCGTGCCCGGACTCAAAATAGTTCCAAATGTGTGGTACCTTTAGTTTTTTGTGCAACATACACAACCATTGAAATACATAAGGATTTTTTAATTGGCCTGCACAACCAGCTAACCACATCCAATGTTGATCCATATATATGTTCTTCTCCTTAAGTTGATTGTAGAAAAATTGAAAACAATGTTGTACATAGGCTAAGTCACGGAACCGATAGTTTCTTATGTAGAAGTGATATTCTTTCAATATAACTTTATTTTGTTCATTACTATCTGGTCCATGCATGTATGTGATATATACCATTATGTTGACCTGATCTGAGTGATAATATTGTCTTTGAATCTCATTTAGCAGTTGAAGGATGCAATTCTCAGCAAAATCAATCACTCATAACATAGTCCCAACAAGAAAAGTATCTCTGCATATTCTAAAATGATCATCCTGTCACTGAGCCACATGGACATGATGAACATAATGTTTTGTATTTTTTATGAATTCCTTCATGAGGTCACAAACTCGTACTTGGGAAGTAACCAATTGTATCTCTTTTTTTTCGTGTCCTCCATCAATATCATATGTGACATATTTAAATCTTTGTAAGGTAACATCCTTCCTCTATAATTGATACTCATCACTTACATGGGTGCACTTTCTCAGTAATGTCATTCCACCACACCTGGGGCATGTTCCATATAAGCATTACTTTTGATAAAATGTAAAACCATATATCCGTGTACACAATATGTCGTCAATAAAGTCTCTAGATGAAGATGGTGGAAATATAACTAATCATTCCTGCAAAAGGTGTTATGGAGAACATGAATATATGTGTGTGTGTGTGTGTGTGTGTGTGTGTGTGTATGTCTGCGTCATAATAATAACTATACTAAATGTGATATCTACAAAAAAATGTGTTACAAATTGTGTTTATTTGAACATACCAAGTCTTTCATTTATGGAAAGATCTTTGGCCCAATATAAGTRCACTATGTAATATTTTGAAGCTCTCTTACAATTTTGTCTGTGTAATGTTAAGAAAGTGTTTAATATGGGGTTTATGGTCCATATATCCCCTTCTCAATTTTAGTACATATTTTTGGTTGGAATAAGGCCTAGTGTTCTCATGCTAGAAATCCTRCACTAGTCCCTTAASCRCTCCAATTAACTTCATGTCAAAACAAAATAGCCTACCGGTGAAGGTMCAMAAATATGTTGGGMCACMTATTTCAAGTGTATCTCATCTATGAGAATATTTTCTAAGGGTTTTGACATTTCATTTAAAGAGGTGAGAGGTTTGYTGTAGAAAACGATGTTTTCTTGTGATATTGCTAACAGTTGATTGTGACAAGACACATTGGGTTGCATTGTGGTATTTAGAAAGAGATTTATTACCAATAATTTGAAAATCATATACAAGGTTTCTAATAATATGATGACTTGTTTCCACACTTTTGACTTTTTTAATGCCTAAAATTCTCCTAACAACTGTCAAGCTTCTACATTTTAACAAAGCTAAAAGAAATAGACATTTAGTAGCATCGAATTTTGGTTCAAAATATTCTTTAATGATTTTATAATAGTGAATACGAATAGTACAGTTAGGTAACTTACCTTCAAGTGATGCTAGACCACTTTCATCAACTTGAATGCATTTAGGAATTATTCATCGCACCGTGCTTAATCTGGGTAGGGACGATGAACCTTTATTCTGGAACTCTTGACCCCCCTATTGTGGAGTTAACAATGTTGCAGTTATTTCCCATTCAATCACTGGAAGATCAACTCTAGGAGTAGGGTGGACATGGGATTGACTAGTTTCCATAACATTTGACTGTCCAACAAGAGATTGCACCACATGAAATTCTTGAAAACAATGATGTACACCCATTACTTTTCTAATTTCATCGATTGTATAATCATCTCCAGGAAAATCCTCCATCAATTGGTGATCCACAAAAAGTTATCTTGAAAATATATTGGATTGATTTCTCTCTAATGAACTCTTGCACTTTTATTCTAGTGTTGGAGGAGAAACAATCGTGGCATCTATTCTGATAGAAATTGGATTTCCCTCTTCTGAAAGCCTATGCTTTGACATATGTAAATTTACCTTTTCTCTTTCTTCTTATAAATTTTCAATCGGTTTATTTTTTCTCGAGGACTTTCTTTATTGAATTTGTTAGTTCCCCATGTTTAAACAGAAAAATTGGCTTATAAACAACCCACGAAAAAATTGTCTTTGTATTATGTTATAAGGCACAACCAAGAATACACAAGAAGAGACAAAAAAAAATTATAATTTCACTTGGACAAATTTGTCTTCCAATTCCAAGAAGACACAATAAGAAACAAACAACAATTCTTATTTCACTTGGACAAATTTGTCTTCCAATTCCAAGAAGACACAAGAAGATACAAACAACAATTCCAATTGCACTTGGAAAAATTTATCTTCCAATTCCAAGAAGACACAAGAAGAGAAAAACAAAAATTCAAATTCCACTTAGATAAATTTGTCTTCCAATTCCAAGAAGACACAATAATATACAAACAACAATTCCAATTTCACTTGGAAAATTTTTTCTTCCAATTCCAAGAAGATACAAACAACAATTCCAATTTCACTTGGATAAATTTGTCTTCCAATTCCAAGAAGACACAAGAATCTACGAACAAGAATTCCAATTGCACTTTGACAAATTTGTCTTCCAATTCCAAGAAGAAACAAGAAGAGATAAACAACAATTCCAATTGCACTTGGATAAATTTGCCTTCCAATTCCAACAATACATAAGAAGATACAAACAACAATTCCAATTGCACTTGGAAAATATTTTCTTCCAATTCCAAGAAGACACAAGAAGAGACAAACAACAATTGCAATTGTACCTGGAAAAATTTGTCTTCCAATTCCAAGAAGACACAAAAATATATAAACAACAATTCCAATTGCATTTGGACAATTTTGTCTTCCAATTCCAAGAAGGCACAAGAAGATATAAAGAACGATTTTGATTTCACTTGGACAATTTTTTCTTCCAATTCCAAGAAGATACAAGAAGATAAAAACAACAATTCCAATTACACTTGGACAAATTTATCTTCCAAATTTTACTACAAATATCTGTAAATAGCATAAAACTCTCTATGAATCAAACAAGAAGACTAAAATAAGAAAATCATTTATGTGCGCACTATTTTTGTGTGAAGGTGTCGCAGATTGTTTTTCGGCCTTGAGATAGACTAGGTAGTGGAGTGTGCATGGAACCAAAATATGCCCAACAAGAACATGCTCCCATTCCTAGAGCTCATGTGCACTAAGTTGTGTGTTCATTCTAGGAACACGTGCATGTTCCTACTGAGCATAAACAATCAACAAATACAACTCAATAAAGTCATAAGAGTGTGTGTGTTCTTTTAATGCAACGAATATAGCATTTATTATAGACCAAACATATATATGAATAAAAATGTATAGGGGTATGGGGAAAACTAAGGAATAAGGGGTTAGGATTGAATTTTTTTTCAATTATAGAGCAATTGTTAGAGCACGGAGTTGTGGGTGATGTGGTTCTAGGGTTGTACAAAAGGTATACGTATGTTGCACTGATGGATCATGTGTAGAGGGGGTTAAGGGTTGAGTACAACTTATTCCTAGGCTTATATGGATCGAGGATGGTCTAGGTCATGGTCTATGTCAAGCTTTAGGTCATCGTCTAAATATATATCTAGCTCTATGTCGTGGTCTAGGTGATGGTATATGTCAATATCTAAATCTAACTCTAGCTCTATGTCGTGGTATAGGTCATGGTCTAGGTCTATGTCATGGTCATGTACTAGGTTTAGGACATGCTCTGGTTATTTCCATGTCTAGGTCTTTCTATGTCTATGTTTAGGTCAAGGCCATTTATTTCCTTGTGATGTAGAGAGGGGGGCTTCAAAGAGAGGAATAATGAGAGTGTGAGAGGGAGAGAGGGGAAGAAAAAGAGACTGAGGGACAAGGAGACAATGAGGGGTTGTAGAGAGTGAGAGAGTGAGAGGAAGGGGGGAAATAGGGAAGAGGGGTGAAATAAATGAAAATAGAGAAAGGTTGGGAGAGTCGGGGAG